>PVJD01004958.1:0-124944 GCA_004026545.1 Mormoops blainvillei
TCTTCCCCTTTGGTTATTGTCAGCTTGTTCTTTATTTCAATGTTGCTGGTTATATTTTGCTTGCTTGTTTGTTTTATTGATTAGGTTTCACTTATAGGTGAGATCGTATGGTATCTGTCTTTCACCCTCTGGCTTATTTCACTTAGCTTAATGCTCTCCAGTTCCATCCATGCTGTTGTGAGGAATAGTAACTCACTCGCTCTTTCTGCTGCGTAGTATTCCACTGTGTAAATGTACCATAGTTTTTTGATTCACTCATTTACTGTTGGGTACTCAGGTTGCTTCCAATTCTTGGCTATTGTAAATTGTGCTGCTACGAACATTGGGGTGCATAGGTTCTTTTGAATTGGGGTTTCAGGATTCTTAGGGTATAATCCCAGCAGTGGAATTGCTGGGTCAAAAGGAGCTTCCATTTTTAGTTTTTTGAGGAAATTCCTAACTGTTTTCTACAGTGGCTGAACCAGCCTGCATTCCCACCAACAGTATACTAGGGTTCCCTTTTCTCCCCATCCGTTATTTTGGAAGATACTATACTATTTTGGAAGATAGTACAAAAGTTCTTTCAAGACTAAGTGATGTATTTTTTTTTCAACATTTTTCTTTAACTTCCTTAAAGAGATGGAGAGATTAATTTTAATTTGTTTTCACAAAATTGGAAGTTAGGTAATATGCTCTAAGTAATACAACAAATTAATGGAGAGGGCAATGCCAAAAGCCCAACTTTTACTGTTTATACTGTGTATATGCTTCCTTGGAAAGTTATCGGATGGTAAGTAGGAGGAGGTGAAAAAGTTGAGGTTAGATTTCTAGGAATGAGGAGTTAAGTAACTTTGACAAATCCTCTCATTGATAACAACTAAGATGCTGAAAATAGAAAATTATTTTTCTAGAAAAAGCAAACTGACAAAAAGTGATAATTTACTAGGCTAAGGTCCTGGAAAGATGAAAATCCACCGAGACAATCATGGTTCGGGTGCCATTTTGTCCTGGCAATATTTAGTAATCTAGAATCAAAAGTTGGAGTCTAGGTTCCACCGGGGGTAAGTGCTCTGTGCCCTGGGACTAGCAGAACAGATGCTAGAAATAAGGGTTAGTTGAAAGTAAACAAACCCTTGCCTGTACTGCAATGTGTCTTTGAATCATCTGGGTAGCCCTGAAAAGTCTCAAGTTGTAAAACTGGAATAGGGTAATCTTGGATTGTTGGTGCTTCCAACTACATGACAGAAATAATAGAAATTCTCTTTGTAGAAAGTGAACATCATAGGAGGCTTACAAATAATAAAAAAACAATAGTCAGAACACAATAAAATAAATAAATAACCCGGTATACAAGATGATAAAACACCATGGACAAGAAAAATGTTAACAGACCCTAAAGGATTCCAGATATAAATTATAAAGCAACTTTGCTTATCATGTTCAAATAGATAAAAGTGAAGCTTGAATATTTTAGTAGAGAACTGTAAAGTATTTTTTTAAATGACATGTAGAATTATAAAAGAGCCAAATGGAAGTTTTAATAGTAAAAAATAGAGTAACCCCTAAATTAAATCAATGGATGAATTAAAAATCAAATTAGACACAATTAAGAAAGAATTAGTATACCTGAGGACAAGTCAGAAGAAACAATTCCAAATGAAGTACAAAGAGAAAAAAAATGGAAAAAGAAAAAAGACAATAGAATGAAAATGTCTAACATTTTCAATTGGAGTCTTGAAGTAAATATAAGAGGATAGGACAGAAGCAACATTTAATGAGACAATAGCTGGTGTTTGTTTGTTTTTCAGCTTTAGACATCAACTCACAAATACAAGAAGCCAAATGAATCACAAGAAGGAGCATATAAAGAAAGGCACACATAGACTCATCATAGGGAACAAAGAAAACCAGAGGCAAAGAGAAACTATTAAGAGTAGCCAGAGGCAAAAAGATACTTTACTTTCAAAGAAGTTATAGTCAGACCTATTGCTGAATTCTCAGCAGCCTGATGGAAGCCAAAATATTTCTGTAATGAGCTGAAGTAAATAGTTGCCAACATAGAATTATATACCCAGTGGAAATATCACCAAAGCACCATGTGAAAACTTCTTTAATTCAATAATTAAATCTTTTCCCCACAGGTAGCAGCTGCAGGTACAAATCTGTGTGCACTGCTGTTTTTTTTCTCACTTGCCTCCTTTCTGACCTATAAGCTATGTGCTCTTTGTCAGTAACTCTCGAAGGAGCCAGGATAAAAATGAGAACAGAGTGGTAGGAAGGCAAGGTCAGGGGTAAGGGATTCTTGCTAACATTTTTGTAAGATGGTTTTTACATTCTCTAAGGTTAGTAAGTGTTTGACACTGACTCTGTCATGGGTACTTTCCAGAATTCTTCATGAATGAACATTGGGATGTCCATAGTTTTCTTATTGATTTGTAAGAGTTCTTTATTCTAGGTACAAGTCTTTTTTCAATAATATATGATACAAATATAATTTCCCATTCTGTGGCTTATCTTTTCAGTCTCTTAATGGTATCTTTTGATGAATAGAAGTTATTAATTTTAACATAGCTTAAATTATCATTCTTTTCCTTATGGTTAATGGGCTTTCTACTAATGGAGAAGTCCCCTTTTTTAATAACACATGACACATGAGCCTTTTTCCCTGTTAGTTTAAAAGTCCAGATTTAAATGTGTAATATTGAACAGAACTTAGTAGCCTAACCAGCAGCCATTTCCCACTTCCTCTCTGCTTACAAAACAGAATTGCTGGGAGAGGGATTAGGGAAAATGTATGCCCTGAAAACATAGAGTGTTTGGTCAAAAGCATCTCACACTTGACCCACTGAATCAGAATTCTTGGAATAGAACTTGAATGTGTGGAATTCAGAAGATTCACTTATGTCTTGATAAGAACTACAAGGGAAAAAAAACTCTCGAGTGTCTGGAATGTCAGGGATGGAAGGAGAGAATTTCAAGCGGGCTGGAAACCAGGTTCAAATGCAGGAGACAGTCCAGAGAGCACAAAGATTAAGAAGGGGGCAAACTTCCAGATCTAAGAGAAATAAGCTCTGGGAATCTAATGCACAGTATGGTGACTGTAACTAGGAGAACTGTATTATATACATGGAAGTTGTTAAGAGAGTAGGTCTTAAATGTTCTCACCACAGACACATACAAAGATAATTATGCGAGGCGATGGAAGTGTTAAGTAACCTTGTTGTGGTAAATATATATATAAAATCATCATGTTGTACACCTTAAATATTTTATGTGTTATATATCAATTATATCTTTAAAAAGCTGGAAAAAATAATGCAAGGCAAATGTGAAAACTAACATGAAAGGTATAGGCAACAAGTATGTCAATGATAGTAAGCAGTTCTAATAGATGTTATTACTTTTTCACGTTATACACCTTATTTATTTTTTTACTAGGTTACTGGTTTATTATGAAAGGTGTAACTCAGGAACAGCCAGATGGAAGCGACGTGCAGGGTGTGCTGCCTGGGAAGCACACACCCTAGGAAGCACAGCCACTCTGCGCACACCGCTCCCCAGCCTCCACCTGCGTTCACCAAAACCCATCCTTTGCGTTTTTATGGAGGCTTCTCATCACATAGTCATGATTGATGAAATCATTGAGTTTTTTAAAAAAGTTTTTAAAATACATTTAATTGAATTTATTGGGCTTATATTGATTAATACAATTATATAGATTTCAAGTGTACAATTCTGTAATATATCTGTATATTGGTATTGTGTGTTCATCACCCAAAGTCTAATCTCTGATCACCATTTATCCCCCCCTTTACCCTCTTCTACTTGCCCCCAAACCCCGTTTCCCTCTGGTAATCACCATATTGTTGTCTGTGTCTATTACTTTTTTTTTTTGCTTCTTTTTTGCTTAATTCTTTCACCTATTTCATCCAGCCTTCTAACTCCCTTCCCTTCTGACAGTGGATAAAAAAGCTGACAATGAAATACTATTCAGCTGTAAAAAAAGAAGGAAATCTTACCTTTTGCAACAGCATGGACAGACCTAGAGAGCATTATGTTAAGTGCAATAAACCAGTCAGAGAAAGACAAACACCATATGGTTTAACTTATATGTGGAATCTAATGAACAAAATAAACAAACAAACAAAATAGAAACAGACTCATAGTTACAGAGAACAGACTGACAGATTTTAATATTGTAGGCATATATACAAGAATGAGGATTCTAAAAATACCTGTAGATTCTTTGTAACATTTTCAGAAATAAACTAATTATCTAATTTAAAAAGATTAAGAAAAATGTGTTGGATTTGACCTGACTCTTTAGTCAATAATAAACTAAGGACATTTTAGTACAGAGATGGGTATAGAATTTGGGTTACATGAGACTAAGAATGGTGAGTAGGCAGTAAGAAAGCAAAAAAATGGGTATATATCAAATATTTAAGGAGAAAAAATGGTAATAAAATGTTTCTGTAGAATCAAACAGAAAAATGTTTTTCATTTAAAGATGAGATCCAAGAACATAAAATCCTTGAGTATTCGAGTTGAGTTGAGAGAAACCAAAAAAGATTATTCAGTTGAATTCCATCTGAGGCTCAAATTTCATTTGCGAAGGCCTATCATTCTGTTCATATTTAAGCTTCTCTGTGTCTGCCACCACGTTCAGGAGCAGCCTGTTGGGTCTGTGCATGGCTATGAGTGAAGGCTTTTCTCTTCTTTTCATTTAAGATTTTATTTATTTTTAGAGAGAGGGGAAGGGAGGGAGAAAGAGGGAGAGAAACATCAATGTGTGGTTGCCTTTCATGCACCCCCTGCTGGAACCTGGCCCTCAACCCAGGCACGTGCCCGGACTGGGAATCAAACCGGTGACACTTTGCTTCGCAGTCCAGGGCTCAATTCACTGAGCCATGCCAACCAGGGCTGAGGGCTTTTCTTTATCATGATCTCAGAACTTTCCTCCTCAACTCTTACTGATTGTCATATTTGAAACAGGAGGACAGGTGTCAGCTGTGAGGGAATGTCAAAGCTTACTGATACATTTATTTAAAGGTTTTCCAAAGGAAATGGTAAAAAGGGTCTGGCTTAAAATTTTTTTTGGGGGGTGTGTGTGTTAGGACACTGGATTAAACATTAATAGGACAGTTTAGGAAATGGATGTTCTTCAAGAAAGAATTTTTGAAAGTGAGTCCTTTGTTTTAGGTTTCGCCTTGCAAAACCAAATTCAGCTGTGCAGTATTCAGTATGACAATCACAGGTCAGAAATTTGAGGAGGAGATATATCATTTATGAATGATTTTTGGCTGAAAGTAACAGAATATCCAACTAAAAGTTCTCAAACCATATGACCCATGCCACTTAACAAACACGTGGAAGCAGGTGATGTCTGGCTGTGTTCGGCAGCTGGATGATGTCTAGGCACAAACTGCAATAGATGTTCTCGTGGCCTGCCCCTTCTGACCGGCAGATGGCGTAGCTATTCTAAGCATTATAGCCTCAGAGTTCTGGGTCCCAAGCAGGAAGGAAGAACAGCAAAAAGGGCTTTCTCTTTCTCTTTTAAGTCCCCTTAAGCAGGAAGAAACATTGAGGCTCTCAGCAGAAAGCCTGGGGGCCAGAACGTGACCACATGACTGTCGCTAGAAATGACAAAAGGGAAATGAGAGTGGCATGATGACTTAGATCCTGAACTTGGGGACATCATTACATAATTGAAATAAGCCTTTTATTTTATTTGTGTATTTATTTTTTAAGCAAGAAAGAAGTGGGGCAGAACCAGTGGGTAGGCTACGAATAGTCCCTGCCAGAGGAGCTCAGGAGAAATTATACAGGCTAAATCCATCTGGCCCTGTGCCAAGAGCGGGACAATGCCGCTTCAGAAACTAGTAAAATGTTTTTCTTCCTCTGATAATTATTAATTCTCTGCAGTGACTTAGAAGAATTCTTGGACTAAATTTCTTGCCATTAAATGCTTGATGAGCATAGAAACTGACTTTAAAACTATTTTTAAAAGTCACTCTGCTCCTAACCCAAACTTTTAACCCTAGCTCTTATCTTACCACTACATGAGCTGTACGAGTCACCTCCAATTTACATGTTATAGAAGAGCCTTACATGGAAAAGAATGAGTCATTTTCAAATTAGACATTCCATCTAGAACTGACAGCAGCTGATTCCCAGCACTGTCTTTCATTTCTGACATGCTTTTAGACGAGAGTAATCTTAACTTGCAGTAATTCTCAGGATAAAATTTTCTTCCAAAGCTCATTTTATGAAGTTTGTTAAGTTCTGAAGAACAAAGCAATTATTCTTTCTTTTTTAAATTGCACATCAAGTCCAGAAACATGAATTATTCTTTCTTTTTGAAATTGCATATTAAGTCCAGAAACAATGACTCTTTAATGTAAAATATTAATGTCAAGTGAGGGATGTAAACATCTCCTATTTCCTACTCTCTTTCAGTGTGCTTTTCTTGTTCTTGGTAGATCCTCATTCCTATTAGGTTTCCATTGCACACCAATTATCTCAGGCTACAGCTGTTTGTTGGCAGCTGTTCTCTTCACTGGCCACCATGCCGCCACCCTGCTGCTGGTCACTGTACTAGTTCCCATCTGTGGAAATCCCTGCCTCCCCACTGTAGTTCCTCTGGCTGGGGCTCACCTCTGGCTCAGGCACAGAGTGTGCAACCTAAATCAGTCCAAATACTGCATTCCCCTGGCCAGACTGATTAATAGAAGCCTCATTCAAAATCAATGAGAAATAATGATGATTTTGCTGGGATGTCTGGGAGAGAGATTCTTTCTCCGTCTTGACAGATTTTTACCTTTAATGTAAGGCCCAGATTTGCTGTAGCCATCTTGATATCTTGAGTGGGAACCTGTCTGAGAATGGAGCTGTGACACAGAGAGAGAGAGAGAGAGAGAGAGAAGGGGAGGGGAGGAGAGAGGAGGGGAGAGGAGAGACTGGTGATCCATTTCAGCCTTTTATCCACGATAGCAGCATAGCAGCAAGCCCTATTCCTGGACTGTTCAGTTACATAATCGAGGAAGTTCCTGTTTTGCTTAAGCCACTGTTTGGATCAGATTTTCTCTTACTCGGTACCCAAAGAGTTCTAACTTATGCTTAGGTTCAGAATCTCCTATGACCAAGAAATATTCTCAGATACTGAACATGTGATAAAATTAATATGAAATATACTTAATAGGGAATAAATGCACTTATAATTTATTATGTGCAATATTGTATTTTCTTTTCTTCAGATAATGCCCACTCACCATATAATACAGCAAAGGATTTAAGTTAGTATTCTCAATATTATATACTTGATACTGTATGCTCTAATCATCATCATGGCAATGTGCTCTGGAGACCGTTCCTCAACACTGAGCGTATGCATTTTTCTTTTTTAATCTAAATTATTTCTCATTTTTCATGGAATTGAACAGCTTTGAAGATATTTAGAGATATTGATAAATTATTGGTATACATAAGCCTATAATTATAAAAAGTGGTGGTCTCATACTGCGATGCCTGAATTTCTCTGGCTATTTCTTTTGCTCAAACAGCATTGTCCTGGGAAACAGGCACGACAGGCTGACCGGGCTGTGTGACCGTCTGTGTGACCACAATCTCTGTGCTTGGCTGGGCGCCAGCTGCGCCTGGAGGAAAAGCTTCATTCCTAAGTCAATGCCTCTAGCCTTCCCTCTGGGGACCTTAGTGCTTTCCACTCCAGGTGTCCACATCCTTGATGAAGGATGAGAAACCTTTCATAATTGGCCACAATGACATTCTTGCAAGAAAACTGACCAGCCAGTCTATCCACCTGACGTGTTCCCTAGGAAGAGGCCCAGGACATTTCAGGTGTGAGTGAAATGGTGAGGCAGATCCCACTTCTTTACGGTGGTAAAGCACACATTATGCTAAACGAAGGTTATTTTCAGTGAGCGCCTCTGTTGTATATCAATATTGGTAATAGCACACCAGGGAGACATAGAGTTTGTGTCAATAGGTAGTTCTTTCACAGGGCTCAAAAATCAGACAGTGCAAACAAATATTTGTGAAATCTTTCCTTCCCGCTCCCGTTCCCCAGATGCCATCCATTGCCTCCCCAGAGGCAATCCATTGTGTGCTTTGACCTATTTTCTCAAGGTGATTTTACGCATATTTAAGCAAATGAATGTTTATCTTCCCCCTCTTACTTTAGATATCTTGCAAGCTGTCCTTCTGTACTTCGATTTTGCTTCATAAGGAGCTTCCTCATTCTTTCTCTTATAGCCTCTAAGTACAGTAAGTCCCCTTATCTGCTAGGAGGAGATAGTTCCAAGACTCCCAGGGGGTGCCTGAAGCCATAGATAGTACCAAACCCCATGGTGTATATATATACACCATGTTTTTCCCTGTACATACATCCCTATGACAAAGTTTAATTTATAAGTTAGGCACGATAAAAGAGTAGCAACAGTAAATAGTAACAAAATAAAACAATTATAACAATATACTATAATAAAAGTTATGTGAATGCAGTATTATTAAGTAAGCTAAGCATCGCTTAAACATGAGTACTGTGATATTGCCAGTTGGTCCAATGAACAAGGAAGCTACAAAGTGACTAAGAGGTGGGTAAGGCACAGAGCGTGGATATGCTGGACAAAGGGGTGATTCACATCCTGGCGGGATGGAGTAGGACAGCGTAAGGTTTCATCACACTGCTCAATTTCAATCTTATGAATTGTTTAGTTCTGGAATTTTCCATTTAATATTTTCGGACCATGGTTGACCATAGGTAATTGAAATTACAAAAGCTGCTGTATTCTACAATTTCATAATAACATGTGTTCACCAGTGTCTCATTGGTTAGACACTTAGGCTGTTGCCAGTCTCTGGCCCTTATAAACAATGCTACAGTGAACAACCTTGAACACATGTCAGTCTGAAGTTGGGTGAGGGTATCTTTGGGATCAATTTCTAGAAGTTAAGTTTTTGGGTTGAGTGCATGTATGTTTGTATTTTTTGCCAACTTTTTAAGGTTTTATTGTACTTGAAAAAGTAGTATATACGTATGGTTAAAAAACCAAACACTTAAGATATCTTGCACCCTGTCCTTCTGTACTTCGATTTTGCTTCATAAGGAGCTTCCTCATTCTTTCTCCTACAGCCTCTAAGTACAGTAAGTCCCCTTATCTGCTAGGAGGAGATAGGTCCAAGACTCCCAGTGGGCGCCTGAAGCCATAGATAGTATCAAACCCCATGACATAAACCCCAAGCATTATGGAAGGATTTATAGTCAACAGTAATTCTCCCCCTTACCCCTTAACTTCAAAGTCCCCTCCCCCGAGGTAGCTACGGTCTGTGTGTACATTTTTAGAGACTATGTGTATATGCAAACATGTGAATAAATATATCTTTGTCTTTGCTTGAAAGGAATATGTGACACACATCATTTTGCAATCTGCTTTTTTCACTTAAAATATTTTAGAATTTATAGGCTAATAATTGGTATACATCAATCTCTTTCTTTTCACAGGCAATATAGGATTTATTGTGAGACTAGCATCAACTTTTTCATTAAAAAAAATTAAGGTATAATTATATACAGCACAATTTATCCTTTTTAGTATACAGTTCTGCAGGTTTTGACTAACACACACCTTCCTTGTAATTGTGATAGATATTACCAAATAGCCCTCTTGAGAAAGTTGAACAGGTATGAGTGTCTGCTTTTCTACAGCCTTGACCATTGAGATGTGTCATAAAACTTTTTGCTTTTACCAATTTGTAGGTGAAAGTGATATTGAATTACCATTTAAAAGTTTATTTCCCTTATAATGATGAAGCTGAGCATCGTTTCATTTTTTATAAGATCCACTTAGATTCCCTTTTCTGGAAATTATCCATAATTTTTTTTTTTGGCCTATTTTTCTTCTCTCTCTCTCTCTCTCTTTTTTTTTTTGTTTAGTGCCGGAAGGAGCAGGTCTTTATGTACAACATTCCAACCTTGGTGGTGCTCAGAGCACCTCAGCTCGGAGCCCTCCTTTCCCATGAGATCCAGTGCTTCCCATGCTCCCCCTAGGCCACTAGCCAAAGGCATCCGCCAAAGTTTCCCATGTCCTTATCTGTGCAGGATCTGGGATACACTGCCATCAGCCTTGATATAACAGTCCAGGTAAAATCCAGGTGTAGCAGGACAGGATCTTGCAAGGAAGTCTTTTGCAGCTCTGGAGTCAGCCAGAGCATTTACTTCTCCCTTCCCACTGCTCTCCTTCTAACTGCAAAACTCCCTTAGTATAGACAGCATGTCTCTTCCCTCACCACTCCCCCCCACGTGGTCCAGACGGTTCTCCTTCCCAGGCTGCCTGGGTAAGAGCACTCATCCCACTGCTGCATCCCGCTTTTCTTCTCCTTTCTAAGCCTCGTGACAGAGTGAGAGAAAAATCTGGCCTATTTTTCTATTGTGGGTTGGTCTTCGTATTCATTCGTAGAGACTCTATACAGAGTGGGGCAAAAGTAGGTTTACAGTTGTGAGTACCTGAAACAGAGTTTATTCTTGTATTTTTATTAATTTCCATACAAACAACTGTAAACCTACCTTTACCCCACCCTGTATATTAGGAAATTAGTCCTTACCTGATATGTAAATTGCAAAACTTTGGGAAACTTGACGTTTATAGAACTATCAAGTAAGAACTACACCCCCTTTCACACTGAATACATAAACTTTTTTCAACCACTGGGAGAACATTGCACGTACGAAGTCCTACTTCAGGAGAACTAAACCTCCAGAATGAGGCTTTGGCTTCTGAGATTGTCGTGCTTTGCAAAAGAATCAGATACATATTGTTCTGAAACAAAAAATAAAATGTGCATGTCTGTGCAATTGACTGTATAGCCTTTGGATAACCTACAAGGATGAAAAGTTAATGTTTGAGTTATATGTAATATAGTCAACCCTGGGACTCTCTGATTAATATGTGTGAATATCCACCAGCTCATTTCAGGCACATGGAAAGGTGAAGAGCCACCTTTGGGTGCTACCTGCCATATTTTCCAAGATTATTACATCATGCTAAAATGAAGACTAAGTTCGCAGTTTCGGTGACCTATCTCCAAATTGCACACATAATGTTCAACAGACTTATCTGTATTTCAGGATGTAATGGAAAAGAGTTGGGACTTAAGAAAATTAAGCCAAATTTCCACATGGAGAAATAAAATGTGTTGCTTGGCCCCAAATACTGCAGAAGACAGCTTGTGAACTAAAAATGGGGGCACAGAAAACTTTCCTTGGTTTATTTGGATAAATAAATTTCTAAAATGTTTAAGAGGGAAACTCCAGGAGAAACATGGTAGAAATAGAGAAGAGTGACTCAGTATTCCTCCTTACATGTGGAATAACAGACGTAAGTGTGTAATTAAATCATCTATATGAGCTTGAACCAGGTAATCAGTGGCCACTGTCTTTGATTTTAATGTGTGTATTGATATTAAATATTGTGTACACTCCGTCATCACATATGGCTTTCTTCAAGAGTGGATAATTGATAGGAGTCATACGCATGCGTAGCCTTTTTATTCTTTCTCTTGATGTCTGAACAGGTCTTGATCAATCTCTGCATTTTATGTATTCTTTGCTTCTTCGATAAGCAATAATTAGAATGAAGAGTCATGACAAAGTCACATACTAAATTCAGATCTTTGAATTTAGTCTTATTTAACCCCTTTGTGTAACTTGTTCATTGAATAAGCAGAACTTGTGCTTTGGGATCACAGAAGCAACTTGATTTTTATCCCCCACTCTCCTTTTGAAGCTCCTCATGCAGTGGGGAAGCGTTTGCCTTCCCCTCTGGGAGAAGACTCAAGTATTTCCATCACATTTCTGGTCACTCTCAGTTAAGAAAAATCCTTAGGATGGCTTTCAGTCACAAACATAACCTCAACCTAACCATTAAAACTTTTCCTTCCTTTGGCTGGGGCCTGTGGCAGGTGTGTCTGTCATCCACGAAAGGCAGGCGGGGGGAGGAGATGGCTTCTCTTTGCTCACTGCTGCCTCCCCCACAGAGATCTGCTGACTGCAAGGAGTGCTGCCAGGAGCCCAGAGCCAGGACAGAGTGGACAGGGTGGGAAGGAGAGAAGGGACCAGTGAGAAACTATTTACTCGCTAGTACTGGCTGGCTTCCCCTCTCTGGGCCTAGTGATGTCAGAAGCGTGCTCGCAGGCAACTTTGCAGGTCTGTGGTACAGTCCACAGCTGGGGCTTCGCTGACAACCCCTTCGCCCTGACTTTCGTTTGGCTGTACCTGTTCTCCACTTGGCATCACTCCTGTTGATATTTTTTACCTATGTCCTCTGGACAACAGGAGAAGTCCTGCTATGTCATCTTGGGGAGCAGGCCAGGTTGGGGGGTACCCGTTTCCCTCTTCTCTGCCACCTTGCCCCTTTAGGTTTCTCAGTCATGGGCCCCCATAATCCTGCAAGGATGGCGTGGTGAGTTTCCAGGAGGTCCTGCTAAAGCTCCCCTACCTTTGAGAAGAAGGTTTCATAGCTCCCTCCAAAGAAATCTTCCTCACGGTATCCTCCCCTCTTGCTTCTCTCAACACCTTAGGGCCTTAATGTGGGTCAGTTGTCTAACCCGTTCTTGGCACCTGATTTGAAATTTCCATATGGCCTCACACCTCACTTTGGAATCTGAAACCTATCGAAACTTGGTGCATCAGTCAAACCTGTCCATTAAATATGCTGTCATGTTTGTTTGCTCTTTTTCCTCTGAAATTCCTTTCGCTTACAGAGTTATCTCTAGTGAACTTTCTTCTTACCTCACCCAAATTGGTGAGGTGGACTTTATCACCCCCTGACCCTGGGAAGCTGCTCAGCTTTCTTTATTATCTATTAATTTAAGTCATGTGTTTTGATTAGGTAACACACACACATAGTACAAAATTCAAAAGGCACTAAAAGGAATAGCATGAAAAGCAGGTTTCTCCTCAGCTCTTATCACTTGGATTCCTGGTCCCTCTCTCCAAGGTAACAACTACTGTGAGTTGTGAGTTTTGGAGCATATTTCCAGAAGTATCTATGCAGATACAAGCATATGTGTTTATGAAACCTTTTGAATATAAAGGTAACATACAATAAACTTTTCTTTAACTTGTTTTTTTTCTTTTTCTTTTTCCCACTTAATACATCTTGGAGATCATTCCATATCAGCTGCCTCTTTCTTTGTAATGGGCGCATTAAATTCCCTCATGTGGATGTAACATAATATAGTTCACCAGTTCCATATTTATAAAAATTCAGGTTTATCTTTGTTGACTGATTCGAATAACCTATTTACGTAATGGTTTGAGCACGGGCTCTGGAACCAGACTGCTGGTATTCGTGTTTCAGCCCGACCACGACTCTGCACCCTGAGCCGCGCTACCTCACGGTTCTGTGCCTCAGCATTCTCATCTTTAAAATGGGAGTAATAATAATATTTACCCTTATACTTGTGAGAATGAAATGAGTTAATACAAGTAAAATGCTTGTAACTATGCTTAGCACATACTCAGCACCTAATATATGTTAGTGTTTATTTTTACCGGATAAAAGCGCTCTGGGCCCTCCCACTGTTCCTGAGCTGGGTCTGGATTTATAGGGGGAGGGGAGCTATTGCTTCTCCCCTGTGGTGGTGGCGGAAGGGACTCGCTGTGTTTGTACTTCAAGTACGCTGCCTGCCATCCGCTTATCCGAAGGCTGCCTGGGTGTTCTCGGCCTCACGGCTTTCACGGCTGAAGTCTGGGGTCTGTGACTTGGGATCTGGTTTTCTCAGCCAGGGGCTGCCTAACGGGGTACTTCCTCGGCCATTCACCTTCCTGTGGTTCCTACTGGCCCTTGAACCCATCTGAGGTCTAGCTACTTGGGTTTAGCCCTGCCTCTCAGTGCAGAGCCACGGTCTTCCCACTTTGGTGATTCTCTCTGACAAGCTTCTCTCTCAGCTTTTGTCCAGAGTCCTAAAAGAGTTGCTTTAGCAATTGTCCTCGGCGTTATGCTCTCTTCACCTGCGAAAGCATTCATAGCTATTTCCATAACAGTTAAAAGCTGGAAACAACTCAAATGTTAATGGATAAACAGCGGCATATTCACATAATGGAATACTACGCAGTGTTGAAAAAGCATGAACTCCTATTCACAACAGTGTGGATGTGTATAATAGACATAATGTAATGCGAGAGAACCTCGGCATATGAGAGTGCGTACTATTTGTTTTCCTTTATAAAATGTTCAACACCAGATAAAACTAGTTGATGGTAGGTGATAGTGGTTAAAAGAGCAATGACCTTTGACAGGGTGGGGGCAGGAATACCTTGGGTGTTGGTGACGTTCCGCATCTATATCAGGCTGCTGGCTACTTGGGGGGCTACCTTTGAAAAGTTCATCAAGCTATACAGCTAAGACTTTACTGCATATCAGTTCTACATCAATGAAAAAAATGCAGTGCTAACTCAATTTGAAACTTTGGTTGTCTTATCATTTTCTCCTTGAACACTTGTGTGTCTGTTTTGAGTGCCTCTTACAGACAGGTTATTTTCCTAGTGGTTATTTTTTCTTTAGTCCCTAGAATTTATTTGGTCATAATTTTCACAGGCTTTGTGGCAAGATTTTTCTGCTGTAGTTCTTTATCTGCCAATCATTTGTCCTATGGATTTCCTCCTTTGTTTCGTATTTTGTAAAGATCTGTGCTATTTCCCTTTTGATTATTTTTCACCTTTAAGTAAGGGCACTCTTTTCCTGCAGGGCTGACCCGCTGTACCTTTCTGAGGAACAACATCCAAACTGTATTCTCTCCAGGGGGGGCGCCGTTCACATGGAATACAATATGAATAGTGTCTCTTGGAGACCTTGTTGCCTAGACAAACTGTTTGCTGAAATACTCATGGGGAAGGGACCAGAGAGGTGCACCAAACCTCTCCTGAGCCCTCACGATCCCAGCAGGGTTTGCACATGCACTTGTGTAAGCTGGTGTAGCCTTTCCTCCTCTTCAGAGAAAAAGGTTAGAAACGGCAGGGCAGCTTGTCACTGACAGCTGCTCCTCTACTCTGTGTCCTATGCCAAGATAGTGCGTCTGCAAACTTCTTCCCTCACCTGCTGCCCCTGCTCCTCTGTGGTCTCAGATTGGTCAGGGAAATTTCAACAGCTGCCCAGCGCAAAGTCTTGTTCTAATCAAGGTCTTGTTGGTTTTGCGCCTTGGGTCTCCACCAGTGTTTATACTTTCTGGGTCTTGCTAGCTCTGCCTGCAATCTCTCCACTTGGATCCCCTTTCTTACTCGGCTTGGAGCATCACCACAGAAAGCAGCATTTCTTCTTCTATATCAAGATTCAGGGGATAAGTGGCTGAGCCATTTCTTATTCTCCTTGTCATTTTCAGGTGATTCCAAATATGTTGCTCTCCCCATGCTGCAATTGTACATAACTCAGTTTGTATATATGCAAGTGTATCTGCAGAATAAACCCCTGATGTTGTAATACTGCTTAAAAAGGCATGTGTATTTATCATTGAAAATGATATTGCCAAGTTGCCCTTCCTAGAAGTCGTACCAATGACACTCCCATCAGTAAGCCTAACCATTTCCTCGGATCCTGTTAGCACCAATGACTGCCTATCATACATCACATTCTTTGCCGTTCTAAGAGGTGAAAATGGAATATTCATTTATTTTAAAATAACATTTTCTCCTTTCGTAGGTTTAAGAATCATTGGTCTTAGTGTTTCCATTGTACTCCCTTTTCTGTAAACTGTCTCTTCATACTGCGGACCCACTTTCCTATTGGGTGTTGGTCTTACTGATTTGCAGGAACTCTTTATATTAAGAAAGTAAGCCCTTTCTGATATGTTACAAATATTTTTCCCAGTTCGTCATTTGATTTTTTATTTCACTTATAGTAATTATTTCTCCACTGATTTCCTTTTAAATTCATGAAGTTGCAGTTATGGATACCTTCTTCGATGACCTCTGGGTTTTTACATCCTGAGGAACGGTTTTCACTGCAATGCAAGGTGAGTCCCTTTGTTTTCGTCCCCCGTTGTGAAACAGGGCTAGGAATGAATTCCTCAGCATCATGAAGTAGGGCTTATGGCTCAGATTTGACTGGCCAAACATACAAGCCGGGGACAAGGTGAGTCTCTGCTTGCTGACCTGTCTTCTCATTATCCCATTGAGGGACATACCAGGGCCTGAGGAATCGGCTGGACCGCGTGGGTTTGGGTTTCACTGCGAGGACCCTCCATGCCCACCCCCCATTGCTCTTCCTTCTTATAGAGCAAGCATGAA
This sequence comes from Mormoops blainvillei, assembly GCA_004026545.1. NCBI lineage: Eukaryota > Metazoa > Chordata > Mammalia > Chiroptera > Mormoopidae > Mormoops > Mormoops blainvillei. The sequence continues at coordinate 16,280 of PVJD01004958.1, forward strand.
AACAATCCTGTCCGTGGGGGTGATAGACAGACCACTGGACACCAAGAAGTCTAGATTTGGTAGTTAGAATTACCTAGAAAGTTACCAAACTTGGAAACTTTGGGGCCAAAGGGAAATTGTATAATAAAAATTGAGGAGGATAAACATGCTGATTTCCTCATCTTTTGTAGCCAAGATGTCAAAAGATTTCATTTAAAGCTGATAAATCAGATAAAGAGGTAGAACACACTAAGCAGTACAGCAAAACCCTAAGACTGATATATAATCAACTAAAATTGGGCCAGGTTCTTGATGTCAACAATAAAATCCATACTAACTAGTTTAGGCAGAAAGGGCTTTATTAGGTAGCATTGGAAGGGCTGGAAGAACAGGCTGTCAGCTAAGCATCCAGTAACGAGCCTCTGCAGAACTGGCCTGGTGAGATAGCTGCCGCCACTGCCCGCCGTGCCCAGGAAGGTGCTTCCTCGAAACCAAGGGCTGCGTCCTCTGGACCTCCCTCCCACTCGTGTGCCCTACAGCCACCCACATGTGAGGCAGTTAGATGAGCCAGGCGGCATGCTAAATGCCAGGGGATACAAAGATGAAACAGGAAGATGGAAAGAAATCTCACTAGCTCCCACTGGAGCAGGTCAAACAGAGCACATTGCTGAAAGTCAGATCCTTGTTTAGGGCCAGGGAGAAAACAAGATGGAAAAAAGCAAGTAAGACTTTATCCGGTTGGGGAAGCAGCATGGCAGGAGAACCCAGAGTTATGGAGGAAAATATTTTGGCTAGAGGCTCTGGGCACGGAGCAGAGTGCTGGGAGGCCCCGGGAGCTTTAGATTATGCCGTCCGATGTGGCAACCACTAGCCACATGCAGCTGCTGAGCACTTGAAATGTAGCTAGTGCCTATATTCAAACAATACTATTTTTAATGTATTGGGTTAAATGAAATATATATTACTAAAATTATGCCCTGGCTGGTGTAGCTCAGTGGATTGAGCGTTGGCCTGCAAACCAAAGGGTCGCCGGTTCGATTACCCAGTCAGGGCACATGCCGTGGTTGCAGGCCAGGTCCCCAGTAAGGGGTGCATGAGAGGCAACCACACATTGACGTTTCTCTCCCTCTTTTTCTCCTTCCCTTCCCCTCTGTCTAAAAATAAAATAAATAAAATCTTTTAAAAATTAATTTTACCTGTTCTTTTTTTAGTTTTTGAAAGTGCTATGGGAGAATTTAAGATTACATATATGACCTTGACTGGTATGGCTCAGTGGATTGAGTGCTGTCATGTGAACTGAAAGGTTGCTGGTTTGATTCCCAGTCAGGGCACAAGCCTGGGTTGTGGGCCAGGTCCTGGTTGAGAGGAAACCAACCTATTGATGTTTCTCTCCCTCTCTTTTTCCCTCCTTCCCCCTTGCTCTAAAAATAAATAAATCTTTTTAAACAATATATAGGCCTGGCTGGTGTAGCTCAGTGGATTGAGCATCGACCTGCAAACCAAAGGGTTGCTGGTTTGATTCCCCAGTCACGGCACATGCCTGGGTTGTGGGCCAGGTCACCAGTAGGGGGGGCGCGTGAGAGGCAACCACGCATTGATGTTTTTCTTCCTCTCTTTCTCCCTCCCTTCCCCTCTGTCTAAAAATAAGTAAATAAAAACTTTTTAAAAATAAAAATATATAAGTATATATTTAAAAATTACATATGTGGCTTATGTTGTATTTCTATTGGACAATGTTGAGCAAGGCAATGAATAGAAGGATCAATGGGACGCTTTTTCATCACACCTCACTCTCTCTTTGGCCCTTTTCTGCCTTCTTCTCTCCTTTCAGAACTAATTTAAAAACCAGACGTGGTCTTCTCCCTGTCATCCTCTTTGTTTTATGTCACCCTAGTTTCAGACCCCAGGCCCCTTTCCTGTGCAGGCTTCTTCACACAGCATGCAGGTACACTGTCAACTCTTCTCATCTCATCTTACACATAAAGTACCCGTTGGCTCAGACTGACAGCAAATATGTACGAAGGAAAAGCACCAAGAAGTTTGGTAACTGACTTCCAAACTCAGAGCTTTGCAGATACCAAGAGTAGAAGCTGCAGTCCCTTCGTTCACTCAGTCAACAAATGTTTACTAATTGCCTCCCAGGTACCAGTTTTAGGTATCAGGGGGACAAAGAAACAGGACGGTGTCTCTTCTCTTATGGAGTTTCTATTCTACTGTATAATCATTTTTGAAGTACTGGAAAGTCCAAATTTTTGAGATCTGCATTATTGCCTTGACATGCCCACAGAATCAGTCCTCTCATTTTTTCAGGGGACATGTGGGACAGAGGTGGGAGTAGGTGGGATGCAGATGTTTGAGACCACAAAACAAAACCATCTTTCCAAGACAACGTATTTGTTTAAACAGCGGTTGTGTACTCGACAGATTTCAGGGCCAGATAGGTAACCAAAACGAGCTGGAGGATATGAAAACACTGGGAGTGGAGGGAACTGGAGCTAACTTCTTGTCTCTCCTTAGACATTCTAACAAATTCAACAAAAACCAACATGTTGGAGCTAAAACAAAAGCACACATTTGCAGATTGAATTAGGCCCTGGGCTAGAGTTTTGGTAATGACCTTGGGCTTAGAGGCCCAGTATAAAAATCTGTCGGTGCTCTCAGCTTTCATCTTGCCATTCCCATTGCCGCTGAACTTTCCCCAGATAAATCCCAGCTTCCATGGTCTTCTTTTGAAGGAACTGAGTGGCTTCTTTCCTCAGGAACTAGGACAACTGTTTTCTGAGAGAGAAGAGTCAGCACCACCTAATTGTGTACAGAATAGATACGTATCAAATGCAGATTCCATCTCAGAATCTAAAGGAAGATGCTAAGAATTTCTTGTGCTGTATTCTCCCCAACTTGTAACTTGCCGTTAGGAAATTAATTTGATCTGAAGACTAGTGTCAACAGTAAGCTTTTGAACTATTTAATAGTGTCAAATTTTTTTTGATAGGTGGAACGGCCCTTTTTTTTTTTTTCTTTTAACAGTCGTTCTCTTTATAGAAACAAAAGAAACCTATTACAACTATACACTTAACAGTCAGGCAATTACTAAAACAGATCATTAAAGACTAAATTTGAGAGAGAACAGTTATATAGGTGCATCTTCAATCTAATACCTCTTTTTAGTTACCCTTTACTAGTCTTAATATTGCTCCCTCCACATCAGAAGCCTAAATTAATTTTTATTATTTCTACCTAAATTGTGGGACAGCCAGTCAAGTCAAAAGGTGGGCCCCCAGGTGGTTGCCGATGTCATTCCCTTTCACACGGACTCGCTGCTGTGTCCTCTGCCCTTTCCCAGTCTACACACCATGCTCATGCACTCTACAGGAAGATTATTTTTTCTCATTAAATTCCTTAACATGTTGGTGATGCATTTCTGCTAGAGAATTTTTATTTTGCATTTAAAAAAATCAAATCACAGCATGAATTTCATCCGGGAACCACATGTCTAAGAAAGTAATTATTTCAAACCCAAGGGCATAAATGATCACAACAAAAACTGACCCAGTTTATGTTCTGCCATATTTACAAAGAGAACATTGTGCTCCCGACAAAATCACTGTGCCTCACACTGGGCACTGGCCGCTAGCCTTGTAACTGTCTTCAAAAATGATTCCAATATTTGGGACCTGAAGGTTGAGGAAGTTTGTAGTCTCTGGAAATAGAGAACAGGGACCAGGTAGAATGATCAATTTAGAGGGATTTTGTAGCCATGAAATGCAGGCACAAGGAAATGGAACCACAGAAAGTTTTGGAAACTGTGCAACCTGTATTAATGTTGACTGTGGTTCTGAGAGGAAATTAGATTTTAAGTTCCTTCAAAAAAAGAAAGGAGATTATTCCTAATGCGTACCTGCCCAGTACAGGTGCTTTGATGATCAAAGGAAATAAAACCTTGACCTCATGAAGAAAAACAGCAGTATATCCTGTGAGCCATTAAAAATAATTGTCAAACAAGGGGCAGTGAAGGATAATAATATCACTTAAGGAGTAACTTAGTTAAACTTTGCGTCTGTGTTTGTGCACATTCACATGGGTAAGTGGGTAAGGGTAGGTTTTGCTCAGAAAGGCATTTGCCCAATGGAAAAAGCCTCCAAACTGAATTGGGAGACTTGGCTCTTGATCCTGAGATTTTCTATCTGTTTGACCTTGAATATATCTCTAGGACCAGTGTATTCTGTATGAATCACTTACGAAAATATAATGGGCATGTGGACTGGTGCATTCATTTAAGAGAGTGATCCAACCTTACCAAAAGAAATTGAATGAGAGTCGTCCTCATGGTCCTGTAATCCCCCAGAGACACTCACCTCGGACCACAAGGTGGCCTTTAGGAGATTATCCATTGCATATAGACTGTGTGCGGCCACCTGGTGTCCATCTCTAGGAGAACTGGGTAAGTGAAATATGAAGGATCCTATCGCAAAATGCTCTGCAGCTGTTGGAAGTGGTGAATTAGAGATATGCAGAGCAACATGGATAGACTTCTAAAAATAGTCGGGTAATTAAATAAGACAGAACAATATCATAGAACAATTCCATATTGGCTAATTAAAATCACATTCATTGAAAACGATCCATGTATTTATTGAAGATACCTACCCATCTCAGGACATAATCCAAAAAATATTAGAGAGGCACCTGTGGAGTGGGAATTGGGAAGAATAACAATATCAAATAAGAGAGGGGCTTTATCCAGAACCAATGATGACAAGATGGCATAATCTTCTCCAGCCTAATGAGAAACATAGCAAAAACTGCCATTCTTCAACAATCCTGTAATTGGAATTGTTCTCCTCACCCTGCTTGCTATCAGGCAGTTTTTTTCAAAATTGTTTAGAAGCCCGTGGCTTTTCCTATACTCTGTTCAGTGATTCCATTGATAATGCTTGGAGTTCACTTATAGGTTGCAACTATCTTTTGTTCTTATACTTTCCTAGTTAAATGAAGTATTAGATGTGAATATAAAGTAATGAGTCTTTAAACTTGATCCAAATGAATGTTGTTTCTTCCAAAGTAGTCATAGATTCCAGCAGTTATGCCAATACTTGACGCATTTTTGGAAGCTTCTGTGTGGCTGTATGTGTGTGCACGCACACATGCATGTTTGGGTGCGTGCGTGTGCATGTGCAATTAAGGATCAGCCAGACTTTATATTATTTTAAAACTTAGGCTTGGTTATCTGCCCACCTCCCCAACATCATCTCATTCCAGGCTCACCATCTTGCCCGCGGTGTTCCGGGAACACATGCCTTCTTTTAATCTCTGCAGCACGTGAAACCCATTTGTGCTTGGGGCCTTTGCAATAGCTGTTCCCCTTATCTGAGATGGTTATCCTTCTGACCCTCCTTCTCAGGGTGGGCTCCTTCTTGTCGGTCAGGTCTTGCTTAAATGTCACGTCCTCAGAGAAGCTGTCTCTGATCACTCAACTAAAGAGCCATTTAATAACTTGCTCTCCCACCACCCTGTTTTAATTCTTTCCATTGCCTCTACTATCGGGTATTTGTTTACTCATTGACTGTGTCCCCAACTTGAATAAAATTTGCATATCCTCAATGCCTAGAAAGGTGCCTGCCACATGGTAGGTGCTCAAAGAATTGTGTTGAATAAATCGAAGAGTATGATTAACTCAGGTACCTGAGGTCCAAAAAAAAAAGAAAAGAAAAGAAAAAGAAACAGTAAAAACACAACATCCTAACTACAAGGGGTTTTTGTAGATTCTTCTTCCTTGTTAATTTGTTTATTCTTTCATTATATTATTTCATAGTTTACTTTATATCATATCTGCCTATTTATAAATGTATCTATCTCTCCTACTAAGTTGTAGATTTCTGAAAAGAATGAACCACTTACTGTATCTAATTTTTATGTGCAAAGACATAGCACCAAACTTTGATATCTTGAGTCCTAGACATATATTTTTACCAGACCAAACAAAATCTTAATGGTATAATATATACGTGTGTGTGTGTGTGTGTGTGTGTTAGAGAGAGAGAGAGATAGATAGAAGAGAGCACGGTTGTATGGGTCTATTTGGGTACATTTTGTGCCAATAATTTTTAGACTGATTCTGAGTGCTGCTTATATTTAGAAAGTGAAAATTTGGACAAAGATCAAATTTCTGGACCATGTTCTCATACAGCCTAAATTCTGTAGGACATAAAACAAAATTGAAAATGGACAAATGGAAATAAGGTCATGTACTTAAGATGGTACATACCCAATTTACATAATACTCTGCTCTTTTCTACGTAAAAGCAAGGGCATAAGAGAGTTGAAGTGGGATAAAGCCACACACACACACACACAACCACCGGTACTCCAATATTTAACTGGAGTAGATGGAGAAGAGAGACTGTGAGCAATTATAGGGCTGAGCTTGTGTCCTGCTAATTTTTCTCTGCAGTGACTAGCACAGTGCATAGCATAGCGGGAACACTTAACAAAGTTTGTTAAATGATGGATTAAATGAAAAATAGATAAATGAAAAGTAATGAGATTGATTTTTATATGACTCATAAATTGGCTCAGAAGCCATTGGCGCAGTTAGAACTCACTTGAATAGTTCCAAAAATGTGGCATCATTGACCTAAGTGTGAGATCTTTCTAGAACACATATTTAGCTGTAGAAGTAGCATTGCTATCCATCAAGTCACCATCTTCCAGTCTCTCACGCTAGAAATTTTAGAAGCTTATATGAGTCATCCACCTTACTTCCGTTCTACATCTAAGCAGTCATTAATTCCTGACAGATTCACCTCAGAAATATCCTCAGCCTCCATTGTCTTATTGCCTAATTTCTAGACAACAGCCTCTTAACCAGGATATGGTCACCAGCCTCTGCTCCCCCACCACGCTTGCAAGCAATTCTCCCCCAACTCATCGGGTTATTTTCCTGTAACTAGTATATTAAACAAGAAAGACTTGAGAAGATTCAAGCAGAAACAATTCTGTTCTGTCTTACGACTGGTCCTTAAAAACTGTTCTCTCAAATCTTTCTTCCCTACCCGTGGTTTTCTGGTTACTAACAGGTATTTAAAAGTTTGGTTGATTCTAATATCAAAACTTCAGTTTCTTATCCAAATCCAAGTTTTCCCTTCCAGTAGTAGGGCCCACAACTAGCCTTGCAACCACAATGAAGCGAGGGTTTGTAGTCATTTCTTCTCTCTTTGTTTCACTTCCTCTTACACTAGTGGGGCCCAGGTAGAGAGAGGGGTTTAGAGAGAAAGAGGCAAGGTCTTCTGTGGTCCTTGCCATTGTAATCATGGGTGTTTCTCTAGTGGGGGCTTTCGAGGCTCTGTTTAGAGAGCCTCTCTCCCTGGATAACCTACTACAGCATCACTTGGACAATGCCCACATCAACTAGGCTCTTAAAGTTCCCCTTTCATCATCTGGTTTCCAGCAGACCACCCCACGCAGTGTCTCCTCTGGTGGGATCATCCAGGAGGGTGTCTTAGGGCCTATAAGATAACTCAAGTCCAGCTCTCCTCATGTTTTCTGGCACAAACTTCTCTATTGTCTCTGCAAGTGCAGCTTGTTCCTTCTGGGACCCACTGGCTATGCTCTGCTGCCCAAGACACTATAAGCCAGCCTTTCAGTAAAGACGTTTTTCCAGTGGAATCAGAAGGCAGCCTCTAGGTCCCTGCTCTTAGCCTTCTCTTGCAAAACCTGGAGGTGTGTGAAGGTCAAACCATGGCAGAGCCAGCTTTAGGCCACTCTCTCTGCAAGTCCTGCCTAGACACTCTTGTATCTCACTTAGCATGTGTGTGAGTGGGGGAGACATAAACCTATTGTTCTCAGCTTTGGAGACTCAGCCAAAACCCTGAGAAAGGAAGAGGCCTATTTCAACATGTTACATTCCTTTAAAAACATCAGACACTGTTTTGTTTTGTTTTAATTAACTGTTCTGAGCTTACAATGCTTGATTTTGAAGTCCCAGAAAAGACATTTCAGCAAGCTACGAAGTGGATCGTTGGAACCCCATCATTTTACAAATCAAAAACTGAAGTGTGGGGAAGTTGATTGACTTAGGGAAGATCACACAGCTAGTAATGACTGACCAGAGCTTGAACCTACATCTTTGGCTTCCAAATCATATGCCCTTTCTACTATATTGTCCGTTCTAACATGCTTCTCCTCAAAAAGGACCAGAGACATTTGTTTCTGAAATAAAGCTACCCATATATAACAGTCAAATGAAGGTAATACCTACTTTTAATGATTTTCAAATAGTCAGTGAACTGGATACTGTGATTATGCTGTGATTTTAATTTTTGTCTTACCTATATTTTCTCAGTTTCCTATTATCATGTGTTTCTTTTACTGGAAGGAAATAAAACATAAAATTATTCTTTTTAAGCATAGATTTCTATTATGGGAAATAGTTCCACATACATGAAGAAAAAATTGCATTTATACAGCTTTGCTAAATCTGTTGAAGTAGCAAAATAAGAACTGAGTTACAGTTCTGGAGCTACTTAACCCTGAGTTAACCCCAAGTTAGTCACTTGACCTTTTTAGGGAACTATTTCCTCAAATGTGCGTGGAGCCTGGACTATATAAAATCTAAGATATTTCCCAATTCTGAAAATGAAACATATTTCTTAAAAGCCTTGTGAGGAGTAATTATGAAAATTTATATGAGAAGTCTCAAAATGTAACACTCTCTGAAGTATGGCAATAAATGACCCTGATCAGTCTCTGCCGTGGGCTGTCCAATCAAGTGAGAGCAGCCTTGTCAACTTATCCAGGTAAAAGGGACTTCTGCTGCTGGACATGTTTAGCCTCAAGGCCCCTGCTTCTCCAGCCCCACCTCCTCTGGAATTCTCGCGGACAGCCCAGCCCCAATCGCCGCCCTTTGCAGTTCCTGTAGCCTCTGAGCCTGCACTGCCCTCTTAGCGAACCACCTGTTGCTCTTCTGTGTTGGACATTGTGGTTCCTGTGTTAGACTTTCTCCTTCAGTGTAATGTCCGCAGACAGTAGCCGTGCTCGTCAGCTCTGTTTCCCCCACCGTTGCCCATCATGGGCCCAGTACACCAGCATCCTCCATATCTGTTCGTTAGTGAGAGGTATCTGTTAGAAGAAGGAAGGTCCAATTGGACACTCAAGATATGTGGGGTCCCCGGCTGTCCCTGGAGCAGGGTGCCCTTGCAGGCAGTCTGGATCTAGACGAAGATGAAATCGATCTCTTCTCCAGCTCCCTTTGGGTCTTTCCCTCCCCAACTCTGGACAAGGCCGACTCCAGGTTGTTTTCTGCTGCTGTCACTTCCTAGAATTGGACCCATGGGCTGGATGTCTTCTGGAAAAGGGATCATGAATATCTCCTTACACTGCTGGCTCCAGGCGACCTTCCCTGGGCCAGGCCAAGAAAGTTGAGTCAGCCAGAGCACTGAACGGTCTGGGATCTGCCCTGGGACTCTTGGCCCAGAAGGCCTAACTACTCACGGTCAGCTCTGCCACTCCCCACTCTTCCGGGGACCTGCGGAGAAAGGAGGAAGGGCCTCCTCTCTAACTGCTCCTTTTGACCTATCTTCTCCTTTCCTCTCCTACATTCCTCTTTCCCCCTTCATGCCTCCCCCCGCCCCATGTTGTCTCTCCATTCTCCCCTCCCTAACCACTGTCCCTCTGGGCGTCTTTCTGGCTTTCAGCTTTAACTTTCTCACCTCTTTATCTCCCCTCCTTTCCCACCCAGGCCCAGCTCTTGCCCTCTGTGTGAGCCTACTTTTCCATTTCTGGCTATTTTGACTGTCTTCAAAGATAACACAGCAAACACAGGGTGGGAAAGTGAATGCCTCTCATGTACCAGGTGAGGAGTGGGATGATTTCCATACACTTCTCTCATTGTCAGAGCTGGACACTGTTGTCACTTTAAGGTGGGGAGACAGGCAATTGCACCAGGCTGCACGTCAGAGGCTGGTCCAGGGTTCTGACAGGAGTCGTCCCACACCCTGTCCCACAGAACTCTCCTGGAGATGGCCATGGTACTGGAACCAGGGCGAGTTGCTGTAGGATTGGTCAAAGCCCTTGGAAGTAGGCCACATGTGCTACGCTGCACAGTTCTGAGCTCTCTGATAAGCCCTTCCGAGCACACTGCCTCCAGTCACACATCCAAAGTGAAATGTGGGTGTTTTAATCACTGAAGAGAATCCTTAATACTGCTCCTTCAGCACAGAGCTGCCTCTCCCGCGCCAGGAACCGCAGGGAGCCGATTGCTTCCCTTCCTGAACTGGTTCCAGAAGCGTTAGGTGATGCTCAGTACAATTTTCAGTTGTTATCATATGAGGCCCTTGGAGACGCTTCTCAATTCTAGCAATTAGCCACATAGGGGTCAACCAAGTGTTCTCAGCTCTAATTAACAGCTGTGTTGAATCTGGGACACATACAATTCCTTTGGGCATATGCTCTTCAAACAGAAACAAAACCAGAATATCAAGCTCTCTCCTCCTGATCAGAGGCTATGAAATCTGAAAATTATTGCTGAGGGCATTCTTAATAAAAATTCCGGAAATCTGAGTGGCTTCTGGGCTAAATGTATAAATTTAAAGGTAAAAATATCAACTCAGCTACCATGAAATTATCCAGGGAGTTCTAGGGGAATTAGGTGCCTCCCAGATGCACACCCAGAGCCCAGCTACACCCACCAGGCTACATGATATCATCGCCACATGAATCAAAGGCTTGCTCTTTGGCTTCAGAAGGAAAAGGAAAAGGAACAGGATACTTTGTGTTGGGAGTCCTGCCCCAAGTGGGAACTATGCTGATGCCGCTCAAGTTGTTCTCTGGGTATGCTGGCGTCTTGCCCTGCCTAACAGCTGCAGGAGTTCTGTAAGAAATCAGAGGGAGAATTTCCTTTGCAGCCATGACTGAGAACCCAGGATCAAGAGCTTTGCAGACAGAAAAGACATTATTACCCTTCAACTATCCCAAGTCATCTATCAGGGTCAACTAGCAGCCGGCAGAAAGCAAGACAGCTGGCTGTCCAGCCCTGGATGGAGAAAATGTATTCCACTGGGAAGTAGACCCTTGAATTTTTCTTCATGAGAGCAAATGCAGAGGCATTTAAAAATAAGCACATTTTAATATTGGAATGTTTCAAATGAATAGGTGTGTGCAAAATAGTACCTACTGCCCAGATAGGTAAACATTAACTTCGTGCCATATTTACTTCACATGTTTTTCTTAATAATTCACGTATACATTTGAACCTTCCTTTGCTTTTCCTGGCCCCACTCCTCACTCCCCACTAGCATCCCAGGGTTGATATCTTCCTGTGTAGCCACATTCAAGGGGGTATGTTCTTACTACATACAGATATGTCCATAAGCACTAATATCCTTCTCTCTGACTTTGCAATGTATGCAAGTGGTATCATTCTATACCTCTCCTTTTGCAACATTTTAAAATTTCACCCGTCTGCATAAATACCCAAAAGTCTAGCTCCTTTATTTAGTAACTTCAGAGAGGTATCATATTACATGACTATAACAAAATGTATTTTCTGATAGACATAAAGTGATTTAATTTTTTGAACTACAAGCATTGTTGCAATGAATAGTCTTGCACATATCTGTTGGGGAATATAGGGGAGATGTTTTCAGTAGGAAAATGTTCCTCAAAGTTTTGTTCTCAGGACCCTTTTACGCTGTTGAAATTATTACAGACCCCAAGTAGCTTTTGTTTATGCGGCTTATATTTATTGATACTTGTGGTAAAATTAAAAGAAAAATTTAAAAAATACTTCTTTGCTATTCATCTAAAAATAACAATAATGAACTCACTACATTTTAAACATAAATAACAAAAAAATAACTAAATTTGCCAAATAAAAATATTAGTGAGGCCATTGTTTTGCATTTTTGCAAATCTCTTTAATGCCTGCCTTAATAGAAGTCAGCTGGATTTTTATATCTGTGTCTGCATTCAATCTGTTGCAATATATTGTCCTGGTTGAAGTATATGAGGAAAAACAGGCCTCACATAGATACGTAGTTGGAAAAGGGAGGAGTGTGTTAATAACTTTGTCAGATAACTTTGGATATTCTTCATCAAAGACCCTAAATCAAAAGTCAACAAGTAAGAGTTTCTTAAAGATTAGTTGCAATGTGGAGTCTGAAATTGTATCAATGAACTTTTTGTATTCTGCATCACTAAAACCCATTGATCTTTCTTGGTCTTTTGAAAAATATTGGTTCACTGAATTATACTTGTCTTACCAATGTTGACAGAGTTCATTATATAATATCAAAAAGGCACATTTACTTACATCACCACTGATTTAATCATAAGTTTCTAAAAACTGGGAAACTGTCAAGGTCATGGCAGTTGACGCAAGTTTTCCAAAATTCTAACTTTTGCTTGAAAGCTCAAAATTTATCATTGGCAACAGATGCAGTCAGTTGCTTTCCTTGAAGTGACAGGCTCAGTTTGTTCATTTATGAGAAAATGCCTGCCAAAATCCCAAGTCTGAATAACCATAGTTTGTCAGTCTTTCTTTCAAGTAGCAATGTCATTCCATGAAAAAAAGCAGCTAGCTCAGCTCATAGCTAAACAAATGCACGTGTCTTTCCTTGAGAGACCCATCATACCTCGCTGAGCAGAAGTGCTTTACATGTATTTTCCATTTCATTACATGGAATATTAATATTAAAAGGACATATACTCCAGAGTTGAAATTCAGTAAAATTTATTAATAAATTTCACTGCTTCATCAATAGAATTCTTAAGTCGGACTGGATGATGATTATGATAATGATGATAATTTTATTTCAAGTGGCTGACAGTACAGAATACGGTGACAACTGGGACAGTTTGATACCACTGTCTTGATTTGTGCTAAATTACTAGCAGTTTTAATCTCAGTTGCTTTTGCATCATCCATGCAAATACCACATTGAAAAAGGCAAGTAGCACAGGGTATAGATCTAAGCATGCAATTGCTAGGGCCTAGAATACGTAAGGGTTCAGTTCTACTAGATAACACTGCAATGCTCTTCAAAGAGGTTTGCCCTTTCAGACTCCCACCAGCAGTATGTGAGAGTTCCTGTTTCTCCAAGACCTTGCCGACATAGAACTTGTCTTTCAATGGTGAGCTTGGTGTCCTGGTACAAACCTTTTAAATTCTGTTTTGAAATATATATGCCCAGAGCATGCTATTCTTGACAAAGCCTGCCCTCAGGAGAAACTAACTTTACCAGAGCCTTACTTACTTACTTACTAGAGACTAACCAATCCAAAGCAAGGGAAATACCCAACTCACTCCAGCTCCCCCTCACCTTCCTGCCTCACCTAAGGAGGAAAAACAAGACAAGACAAAACAACAAACAAAACAAAACAAAACAAAACAAAACTGAGGAGTGCTCGTGAAGGTTTTGTATATGAAAGCTTATTCAAGTATTCATATACAGCCCTCTCCCCCACTTCCTTGACCCACATCCCAAACGCCTCTGTATATAATGGGGATACTGCTGAAAGAATTGTGTGTCTCAGAGGTTATTTAAGGAGAAGTCTCCAGAGAAGCCTAAAGACAACAGTGTAGACAGAAATAAGGACACCAGAGGAACACTTACCCCTGAAACCTACAGCTATTGCAAACAGTAAGTGCAGCATAACCCCCAACCAGATACAAATAAAACTGGCCACTAGAGGCCTGTTTACCCCAGTTGCTTTTATTCGTAGATCGTATCTGGCTTTTAACAACAACAACAACAACAACAACAACAACAACAACGTGTGTGTGTGTGTGTGTGTGTGTGTGTGTGACATACTAAAAGACAAAAAAACACAGTTTGAAGAGACAGAGCCAGCATCAGGACCAGACTCAGATATGGCAGAAGTGTTGGAATTACCGGACTGAGCATTTGAAACAACTCCGATTAACACGTTATGTTTTGTTTTTAAACAACATGCTGTCACAGTTTTGACTCCAGCCCTTACACACGTTATTTGTTTATTGCGCAAGACTCCAGGACAATGTTAAATAGAAGTGGTGATAATGGTTACCCTTGTCTTTTCTCGTGAATGTGGAAACATTTCTAGCATTTCACTATTGACTGTAATGTGTGCTGTAGGTTTTTGGTAAATAGTCCTTTTCGGGTTTGGAAGTCTCCTTCTATTTCTAGTTAGCTAAGAGTTTTGTGGGTTTTTAAAAAATCATAAGTGGATATTGAATTTTATTGAATGCTCTTCCTGTATCCTCTGAGATGATTGTGTGGTTTTCCTCCTTTAATTTTTTAATGTATTGAAATGAAATAATCGATTTTTCTTATGGTAATTCATCATTGTGTTTGGGTGATAAACACAATTGGTCACAATTTTTTTAGAAAATGGCACTCCATTCTGTGTAGAATTTTTTACATTTATGTTCACATCCAAGATTGACTTACTATTTTCCTTCCTGGTATAGTCATTGCCTGGTTTGGGTATCAAGGATAGACTACCCTCCTAAAATGAACTTTCTGTTTTTGAGTTTATTTTCGGGAAATGAACTCTCCTGTAAAATAATATAAACCCCATGTTTTCTTTGTGGTAGATTCAACTATTCAATTTCTTTTATGACTATAGGTTGAGTACTATTTTCTAGTAATATTTTAAGATAAATTATATGATTTATATAATTTTAAGATAAATTTTAAGATAAATTATGTAATTTATCTTAAAAATCCATGTCATTTGTTTTCAAATTTATTGGCATTAATTTTGTCAAAGAATTTTTTATTGTATTATAGTTATTTTCTAACTATTGTATTATAGTTTTTTCTAACATTTAGAAACTTAACTCATTAGATTTATTTTTCTTTAAAATGTGTACATGTAATGCAATAACTTGCTTTTGTGCTATTTGCACTGAGTTTGATATGCAATGTTTCATTGCCATTTATTTTCTATGTATTTCATACTCATAATTATTTCTTCTTCGAAGACTAAACTGATAAAAATGTATTTAAAAATTCCAAACATTAAAAAATGGATTTTGTTTGTTATTTATTTTTAACCTTATCACTTTGTGCTCAGAAAACATGCTCTATATATAAATTCTTAAGACTTCCTTTATGATCTAGTTACGATTAATAATATCTAATTACAATTAATATTTGTGTAGATTAAACAATTAATATTATGTAGAGAGGTAATTTGTGTTTACCAAATTACCTCTCAACACCCCCCACCCCCGCCTTCCCTTTTCTTGTATCCCCTTTCTTCATTTTTGTTTCAGTTTCTTTCTTCTCATGCTCCTGGAAGAAATAACTGTCATAGATCTTCCAGTGATAGCCTGTGAGCAATAAACTTTTTTTCTGTTTGTCTGAAAATGACTTCATTTTAATGTTATTTTAAAAAACTACTTTAGTTATATGTATAATTTTAAATGAAATAGTTATTTTCCCTTAGCTCTTTGAAGGTATTAACCTAGACTTTAGGGTTGTGTTATGGTTAATAAGAAATATGCTGTCCGTCTAATCGCTCTTTTGTGTGTGTGTGTGGTAATATGTCCTTTCTCTCTGGTTGCTTTTGAGACTTTCTCTTTGTCTCTGGTATTCTGTAGTTTTACCGTCATTTGTCTGGGTGTGGATATCTTTTCCTGCCTGGTCCTTCTATGTGAGGACTTATAACTTTCTTTAAATATGGAAAATTTTGATCTATTATGTCTGAACATTGTCCTGACCCTCCCAATTCCCTCCTTCAGGAATTCTTATTAGAGGGATATAATATCTTTTTATTGTGTCCTCTATATCTCTTAACTTCTCTCATGCATTTTCCATCTCTTTAATCCCTATTACATTGTATGGAATTTATTAAACTCTGTTTCCCAGGTAACAGATTCTCTGTTCAGCTGTGTCTAATATGCTGTTTAACTTCTCTTTTAAGCTTTTTATTTCAGTGACAATATTTTATTTCTAACCACATTACTTTATCAAAAAAACCTGATTAGGTTTTCATCATCATGGCTTCTTTTTTTTCCGTATATCTTTAATCATTTGTTTAATTCAGAGTTCACCCATTTCATAAGTGCGTGTGCACGTGTGTAGATTCGTACCACCTTATCATATGTCTAGCTTTGTGTAACCACCACCACGATGAAGATACAAAACTGTCACATTATGGCAAGGCTCATGCTATTCTTTAGGGACACACCCTCTTCCCTCTTTCCCCCTCCCTGTTCTTAACCCCCTACAAACCACAGATCTATTCTCTATTTCTATAATTTGGGTATTTCAAGAAGGGCATATAAATAGGATAATACAGAATGTAACCTGTGAGACTGGCTCATTTTACTCAGCATAATTCTCTCGAGATCCATCCAAGTTATATGTCAGTTAATATTACACTAATAGTTCACTACTTTTTATTGCTCAGTAATATTCTATGGTATGAATAGGCCATAGTAGTTTAACCATTCACCTGTTAAAGAATATCTGGGTTATCTCTAGTTTGGGCTAATATGAATAAAACTTAGGAATAGTCATTTACAGTTTTGTGCGATGTAAGTTTTCTGTTCTCTGGAATAAATGCCCAAGAGTTAAATTGCTGGGTTGTATAGTTATTGCATGTTTAGTTTTGAAAGAAATAACCAAACTTTATTCCAGAGTGACTATATCATTTAATATTCCTAGCATGGTGTGAATGATCCAGTTTCTTCATATCCTCACTAGCATTATGATAGGAATGTAGTGATATCTCATTGTTTTATACTTTGCATTTTCCTGGTGGCTAATGATGTTTAGCATCTTTTCATGTGCTTGTCATCTGTGTATCTTCTTTGTTGAAATATCTCTTCATATCTTTGCCTATTTTCTAATTGAATTTTTAAATTGTTCAGTTTTGAGAGTTCCTATATACTCTAGATACATTTTCATTTTTGGATATGTGGTTTGCAAATATTTTCTCTCAATCTGTAGCTTATTTTTTCATCATCTTGATAAGGTCTATTGCAGAGCAGAAGTTTTAAATTTTGATAAGATCCAAATAGATCAATTTTTTCTTTTAAGAATCATGTTTTTGGGTCAACTTTTTAATTTAACTTGAATATTTAGTTATTCTCTTTCTGAGTTGCTGTTATATCTAGTTCTCAGCACACAAATGATTCCCGTTCTTGTGTGTACGAGCTCTACCTTATACTGGTTTATTTCTTCATCTCTTTTGTATATCATGAGCTCATTTGTTGGGGGGGATATAGGATGTTGGGGTTTTTTTCATCTTAGTGCCTTGAACTGTGGGAGTCACTCTGCTCTGATATTGTACATTTTCTTTTGCCAGGGTTTGAGAAATTTTATGAATCCTGGGCCAGTTTGAGGATTTCTGTACTGTAGGGGCCCTAAAAATATGGATCCCACATTCTCAGTTTTTATTCCCCCACTGGAGATTTAATCTCGCTAGAATAAGGTACAGAGCTTCTTTGCAATGTCTGTGGGCCACTGGGATTTTTTTTTTTTTAATGTTTCTGTGTCATGGATTTAACAGACCATCTTGGCACAGTCTCAGTTCCAACTCCCTGACTTTCACAAGTTGAGAGTCATGTATTTTTCTTCCCTGAATAAATATCCACTCACCAGCCTCTAGCCATAAGCCCTTATATCAGGTCTAGTATCCCATGTTTTTTAGGTTACTACATGCTAACTGGAGTTTACTGCTCTGATTTTGAATTCATTTTTTCTTCTTGACATCTGTGGTTTCCCTTTCTTTTTTTCTTTCTTTCGATTTTGGCTATGAAATTAAATTTTTTATATTTTACCCAGCATTTTAATATATTTGAAGTGAGAATTGGTTCACCCTAGCTTAATATCCCATATTGTCAGAAACAAAACATTCTACATAAGAATTTTAATCTATAGAAAATTATGTGTAATTTGCAGTTAGCAACTCAGAAACATAAAAACTCAGTCACGGAGCACATTCTCCTCTTTCTCCCAGTTACCCCAATGTTACATTTCCCATGGAGTTTATTGTTTAGAGGGGGAAACAACCTAGCCATCTTTCCCTTTGACTTACTGCAATAATTTAAATGGTCCCTTTAAAAATAATGTATGAAATATAGGTATAGCTATGGATATACTAGAGATATATATGTTGTTGTATATATACATGAAAAAGTCTGAAAGAATATATGTCAGAAAGTTAACGGTGGTAATCATTGGGTGGTGATATAACAGTATTTATTTTTTCTTTATATTTTCCAGCACAAATCCTTGTTGGGTTGGTTTCCTCCTGCTCTCACTTTAGCTATGACAATTCTCTCAGAGTCTAAGTGTCTTTAAAATTCTTATTCCCATTCTTCTTTAGTAATAGAACCCTTAATTTTTAGCTGACTACAGGGATGCCCAGAATAAAGACTGCATTTTCCAACCTTCTGGTTGATGGGATATAATTAGAAACATCACGTGCAATTTGATGAAAGGATCCTTGAACGGTAGTTGCACATGCTCCTTCCCTTCCTCCTGCTTACTAACTGCGAAGCAAATACATATAATGGCTAGAAGTTTGGACCATGAAGATAAAGGTCACACCCTAGGGATGGCAAACTGGGAAGCTGGAGAAACCTGAATCCATGACAACTTTGTGGACTTTGCCATACCAGTGCTAGGCTTCTCATCTCTGGATGTTTTACATGACAGCATCATGTATATTTAATCACTATGAACTTGGATTTTATGGTACCACCAAATCAAATCCTAATTGACATGGAATTAGTGTATAATTCATATTTTTCTTTGCCTCTGAGGTAAGAAGTTATGTTACAAGTTCTTCTCTGGACTCACAAAATGTAATTTCTGTAGGTGAACTATGAAGCTTTGATTCTGATGCGGCTTTATCATTGTCCAATCTCATAAAGCTCTAGTTCAATGGAAAAATGGAGCACATTTTACCAGGACACAGATATCAGTGTTTATGGCAGAATCCATTTGTAATAGCAAAAAATTTAAGAACCACTGATGAAAATGGTTAAATAATTTGTGGTGTATTCCTGCTATTGAATATTATACAACAGTGAAAATGAATTAACTATAACCACAACATTATTGATAAATCTTAGGAACATTATACTGTGCCATAAGAACAAGTCCTGGAAGATAACATATAATATGATAAATTAAAAAACAAATAAAACTAGCATATTGTCCTGGCTGGTGTGACTCAGTTGGTCAGACCATTATCCTATAAACTGAAGGGTCATGGGTTCGATTCCCTGTCAGTGCACATACCTAGGTTGCAGGTTCGTTCCCCAGTTGGGGCGTGTATGAGAGGCAACCAATCGATCCCTCTGGCATTGATATTTCTCTTCTTCCCTGTGTCCCTCCCTTCCCCTCTCTCTAAAATCAATAAGCATGTAAGCATGTCCTTGGGTGAGGATTAAAAAAAAACTAGGTAATTATTTAGGCCCACACATATGTGTAATAAAATGTAACGAAAAACAAGAGTATGATAAAAGCAAAATTTAGGATGTGGTTATTACAGAGGGGAAGGTTGGGGGATGGGATACGTAAGGAACACATAAGTGATATAAGTCATGGCAGGATTTCAGCTCTTGGGTTGAGTGGTTTATTATATTATTATAAAACACACAGTATAAATCAACTAAATGAAGTTTATGTAAGAACCAAAGAACCAATCATAGTCTTTGATTCATGACATACTAACATGAATCAGGACAATGAGTAATCAAGTTTTGTGCTTCTGAAGTTCGTAAAACAATCATACCACTTATGAAGCTGCCTATTAGGCAGGCCTGGTTTTATTTCTGTAAACTAGGCAACAAGGATAGATGTGTTTCTATTTGTGAGTCCAACTGTTTCCCTATCCAGGTTTTTAAAAATAAACTTTTAATTTTAGAATAGTTTTAGATTTACAGAAAAGTTGCAAAGATAGTACAGTTACTGTAAATACCTCAACAGCCACCAACCCTGTTTTCCCTACATCTTACATTACTATGGTACATTTGTTTCAGTTAATGAACCAATCAATGATGATGCATTGTTATTAACACTGACCAGATCTGAAGCTTCCTGAGAGCAGGTCTCTTGCATCTTAGCATTCCCCAGCATCTTGCCTCTAGTCAGTCAGTGGTCCACATGTGTTGAATTGATGAGGAAATTAAACTTACTAAATGACTAAATTGTCTGCAAAAATAAACTCCATATTTCATGATCATTTATAATTTGCTTTAAGCAGCTGAAGCTGCTTTGAGATATACCCTGAGCTAAGTTGAGTTTAATGTTCTCAAAAGTCATTGTTTTTGAATTATTTACAAGCGTTCTCATTAGAATGAGCACAGGGAGCCAAGTGCTGAACTGGGTATTTTTTTCTTCCCTGGGTTTCTTTTCAAAATCAGGTCATGGAAAATGGATGCTACGTCTTCAAATAATGTAACCACGCTGATCCCTGGATTACAATTAGGTTACGTAACTTGCTTATGAGCTGCTTTTCATTAAGACTTGCAGTGGGCAATGGGGCTTTACATTGCAGAGCAGAGCTGGGAGAACAATCCCACTAAAAGCCAGAACACATGCGGTGTTGGAGGCAGGGGCTGCAATAGCTTCAGCACGGGAGTGAATTCTATGTAGGCGGCTTCTTTTCCCTTTAAATCCTTAAAATGTCCTTTGTCCTACCCAACTCCCTAGTTCCAAATGTACATCTAAAACAAAGGTGCTGAGGGCCAGCACAGTTGCTGGGAAGGTCTCCGTGGCCCGGCCCCCAGGAGGCTGAGCCATGGGGCGTTCTCCAGGGAGGATATTATAAAGTTTCTGTATAACCGTGGCTCAGTTTCATTTCTTGCAGAATGCAAATTACTAGGAAACATTTTAAAAATGTAACCAAGGGAGGTAACAAAAATCCTAGTAACAACCTATACCCATATCTTGGCAAATAAGCATTTCAGAGGTACAGTAACTAATCTAGAAGGTGTCAGATAGAAAACAAGAAGCTTGGTGTCAGGTCACGTGGGAAGACATTCTGGATGGGGGTGGGGGTGGGGGGAAGTTCGTCAAAACATACAAACATCTGTTTTTAAAAGTGGAGATAGAGCCAACTTTCCCCAAAAGGATGTTGTTTATTGCTGTTACAGAGGACACTAACTGCAGGATGAGACCGGTTTTTGATGCTAATATTAAAACCACCTTAGAGTATATGATAAATGTTGGAAATAGAAGTTTTACAGTTAAAGTAAGCAAAGTTATCAGAGGATGGGACAAAGCCCTTTTGACAATAACTGAACAGGGAGAGTGAACCAGAACAGGCTCAGGGAAAGAAAGGGCAGAGCGATGCCCACATTCTGCCAAACGCAAAATCCTTTCTCATATGGAATGACTATATAGTGAGTGAAATAGCAATCGGGAACAGTAACATGAGCTGGGGGCCCTCCGTGCGCTTGAAAAACACCTGTCATTTACTATATAGGAACGGCCAAATTTTAATTCCTAAGCAGTTAAGTTAAAGTTTGTTTCTTTACTTTTGATAAATGTGATCTCTTACAAATGCCCAATGTCCAGAAGGATATTTTATTATGGAGCTATATAAAATAATGAATAAAGGGAATTGCTTCCTTTTAACTTATAGTTAACTTTTTAAAAATTATGGTTAACTTTCAACTACTCACACTTAATATTTATAGTTAACTTCTGTAAGTTTTCAACTTAAAAATAAACTTTTAACTGTCAACGACACTACCAATGGGAATGTAAGCTATATGCTTGAATGCAAAGCAGTTAATTAATTCTAATGGCATTGCACATTAATCTTGGCTTCAACACAGTCTAAAACTTGCCTAAGCCCCGTTGGTTGCTGGGGAGTTTTTGATACTTGTGTGTGTGTCTAATTTACTAATGAACTTGGTGTCATTTAGGGCTGAACCAAACACATCTGAACGGGTCTGGCTGCTCCTGGGCAGCTGGGGCAGGGCACCCACAGTGTTCTGAGCAGAGCTGGAAGAACACCAGAGCTGAGATGAGTCAGAGGCTCTCGAAGTGTGTGGTGAGTCAGGATCAGTGCCCCCCACCCCACCCCAGCTGTAGCGAAGGAGAAAAAAGGGGAGTTCTAAAAGCAAAGATATTGCACGACACACCACAAATCTCCTCCCTTTGACCCTTTGCACCGTGAGTATCGCGGGCCTTGCCCATTCGTAAGAAGGCACCACCCAGAAGTCATATTCTTAGTGGTGGCCGGAGGGAGAGCTAGCAAAGTTAAAGTAATCCTAACCCTAGCGTGATGGACAGCAGGAAAGGGGGCAGACTAACCAGCACCTGCTACGTGGGCGTCATTCCTAACAGTGAATATTAGGAAACCTGTAAGTGGTCCTGGGAGCCAGGGAGATGCATCAGGGAAAGTGTATAAGCTCTGGGTCTCAGAGACTTGGGTTTGAATTTAATTCTTCCTTGGTCACTTATCTGTGTGATATTGGGTCAAGTCACTTAAGCACTCTGAGGCATGTTTCCCTTATCTGAAGGTAGTAATATCCTTTCTCATTAGGTTGTTAGTTTGGTGATGGGAGAGGGCGTTGCAGGGTGCTAAACAGAATTTCATAGTGTTGCTTAGCTCAACGCTGGGCCTAAAATGGAGGAGACACTCAACAAATTATTTGCTGAACCAATATCTGATACTGCCACTCGATCATCCAGGCAGGGCTGTGCTTGATACCTGGAGGATGTGTTTCCTAGACCCTTCCATGTCTTCCTAAAGGAATTGTCTCTGTCCTATGAGGAAAGAGCATGTGGAAAAGAGACAAGATTAAGTATCTGTATCAAAAACTCTGTCTAATAATCTACAGACATGCACAACCTTCACAAGAATAGCGCTGCTGGGAACACGCCACAGTTGAAACTCCACATCGTACTGATGAAGGAGTCAGAGGCTCAGAGCCTCATTTCAGTGTTAGTGCTCGTTTTGGAGAATTATCACTCAGCATTCTTTTGACCAAACTTGACTGCAGGCTTCTCCTCGGCAAGGTTTTGTTTTGGGTCCACCCAACAGAGAGAATTACAGATAAGACACAGAAGCCCTATCTAAAACCTACAATCTTTGAGCAGGAAATGACTGCACAGATGACTCTAGTGAAAAGACAGGCCGTGGTAAGGAAAGCGTGAAGACAGCAGCATGAGGCAATCTTTTCAATTTTTGTAATTCTCACAGGGCCTTTTGTTTTGTCATGCAAAAAAAGGCAATGATAATAATGATAATGATAAAGATGATGAAATAATAAAATAACATAATTGCAAACATCCTGAGTACTTAATACATACCAAACACCATGCTAGGAGCCTCATGCATCCATACATTGCTTCATTTAATTTTTACAGGTCTATTAGGTAGCTTCCCTTATTAAAGCAGATTACGGATAAGGGAATTAAGGCAAA
The DNA here is from genome assembly GCA_004026545.1 of Mormoops blainvillei. Classification (NCBI taxonomy): domain Eukaryota; kingdom Metazoa; phylum Chordata; class Mammalia; order Chiroptera; family Mormoopidae; genus Mormoops; species Mormoops blainvillei. The sequence continues at coordinate 39,640 of PVJD01004958.1, forward strand.
GATTTTTCTCTGGAATATGCTGAAGACATTCATTTCCTTGTTCATCTGAATTTCAGCACCATATAAAAATTTAGGAAACAAAAATGGAAAAATAATTTTTATATTGCTTCTAGATGCTAGTAGAAAGTAGCCTTTGAAGGGAAAAGAAGAAAACCAACATGACTTGAATACCAGTTATGTGCCAAACACCCTTACCTCCTGATTTCATTTAATCTTCATTTTACAGGTGAAGAAATGGGAGGTTAGAGAGGAATAGAAGGTAAGTCAAGCCCGAATATGCCTGACCCAAAAGTCCACAGTCTTTTCAATCTACCAGTGGAGTCCTGGCTTTGCCACTTACCACCTACCAAAGACACACTTTTTAAAACTTGGTGTATTTATAGTAAAATGGGGATACAAGGCTTGCCCTTCTAGCCCTTAGGAATGTTTTGAGAAATTATGTGAAATAATTTGAGTAGCCTACAAAAATAAAACAGGCACGGATCCCAGCAGCAAATAAATCAAATTCAAATAAAGGAGCTATAAACGTAATTATGATTCTTAGAAAAGTTAGGCGTTATTCTACCTGTTCAAGCAAAATGCTGGGAGCATAGAAAAGAGAGACACATCGGTTGCTTAGGTGAGCCATGGAAGAGTCCATCTGGAAGGTGACGTTGGAGCTAAACCTTTAGAATAAGGAGGATTTGTTAGGTTAAAAACAAAACAGAAAGAAAGAAAAAGGGAAAGTGGAAGAAGGACATTGAGAAGAGAAGAAATAACAGAGACAAAGGCTTGGAGGCGTGAAAGAATGTAATGTGTCCAGGACATGCTGAGCTGTGGAGAGCGGCCAGAGTACCAGGTGCCCCAGGATTGGCAGGAGAGCCTGAAATGATTAGACCAGGCTCAGAAGGCCTTGAATGCCATGCTAAGGCCTTTGGACTTAATTCTGTAGACAGTTGGGAGCCACCAAGGGTGACTACCCAAAGAATCCATAAGGACAAAGAGTCTGAACAGGGCCTTTTGCCATCCTGTTCCTGTGATGATCACAAAGTCCCATGTTCAGAACATCACAGTCTGTTGCCATGGAAATTGTAATGGGCCTCACTATGGGAATAAATTATCCTCATCATTATACCTTTCTTCCAAGGAACTCAAAGTGTTTGTTGTATGTGTTTTCTTTTCTTTCTTTCTTTCTTTTTTTAATAGAAGCACCAGATGGTGGTTAAGGGAACGAAGAAAGCCTAAAGACTGTTGAATTAAAGGAGATTTCAAAGGAATGGAAGGAAAAACACAAGTTGAATTTTGAAAGGTTTAATCAAAACAGATGGCAGAATATCTCAGCCTGAGGGAAGGGGAAAATTATCTCAGAAACCATCTGAAGTGGGAGCTTCTTCGCCCTTGCTTTCGGGAGTCTGCTTGCCGCCTTGCTGCAGGTTTTGGGCTCGAGCTGGCTAATGAGGATGGGGAGATGTGCGTGTGTGCGTGCGTGCGTGTGCGTGCGTGTGTGTGTATCAGAAAATATATATGTCAGACGCAAGAATTAACATCGTTGAAATACCTTTTTAATGAAGTTCCTATAAATACTTTTATTATGCGTGTGATCTTTATTTTCAGACAAAAAAAAAAATGAACAGAAAGTTTTACTATCTTCACAAAATTATGTACTGTTTCCATACTGGGGGTGGAAGGAAACTATTATTTTTGTGCATCTAATTTGTATACACTTTTCTCTGTCATCCTATTTTAATTGCTTATTTTAATTCAGTCTTTGCATTAGAATAATCCCTTTAAGGTAGGTGTTATTCCTTATTACGGAAGACGAGTCCTGCAGAGATCGTAGGTACTACCCGGGTTATTTCTCAGTGGCAGAGCCCTAATCTGAACTCTGGTTAGCTCAGGCATTTTCCAAAATTCCACAAGCATTCTGGCACTGCCACTCTAAAACTGAGAGAACCTGGGAAGTTATTCATCTGCTCTCGGCCTGTTTCCTCTATATATACAACAGGAAAAAAGTCCGGCGTTCTTCTTTCTTTAAAGGCGGGGGCACGGAGTGGAATGTGAATCTGAAGAATGATAAACACTATGCCCATTTTCTTTATTTTAAATTATATTTTATTGATTATGTTATTACAGCTGTCCCAATTTTGTGCACATTTTCTGATATTCTGTGCTCATCATTGGAGACCTCTGAGCTTCTGTCTTGCCAGGCTACCCAGTTATTTTGAGTGAACCAACTGTGTGTGTGCAAAGGATTGAAATAGTTTTTTTTTATTATTATGAAATGCAAAAGGCAGGGAGACATTAGGGTTTAGGGAGCTCGAAGTAGTTACATTTATACAACATGTATTTAATGAGTGTCTACTGCATGCAGGCCTGGGGGCTAGTTGGTGGAGAAACTAAAACTAATAAAACAAACAGGACCCGGCTATCCTACCAGGGGTATCCAGTCTGGGGCCCACAGCCCGCATGCAGCCCAACACAAAATTGTAACATTACTTAAAACATTATGAGATTTTTTTTGTTTATGTGTCGCAATGTATTTACTGTGTAGCCTAAGACAACTCTTCTTCCGGTGTGGCCCAGAGATGCCAAAAGGCTGGACACTACTGGTAGAAGAAGAGGAGTCATGTAAGGATTTCTACCTGGACGCTGGATTTAAAATGAGGTTCCAGCCATTATCCTCCATGAAAGACTACTTTCTGAAGTTGTATCTCATACCTTCTTCATGAAGGAAAGGGAAGTTTTATTACTCTTCTCCTGCCCTAACGTTGGAGCATGTGTTCCTGCTCCTTATTCATCCTTACCACATACAGTACTTCTCGGCTTCCTGCATATTTCTGAGGTTGCGCTATGAACCACGCATTGTATCGATCAGGGCAAAAACACTTGCATTAGTATCCTTTATCATTCTGCCTTTTATGGACTGCACTACTCCATGGGAGTGCACTACTGGCTGATAACCCAACTGCCGGACTGCATGCTGTGGTTTTGCTGTGAACAGAACGGGAAAGTGAGAGCAGCCGGGCAGCTGCCCTGTGCAAGGGAGGGACCACCAGGAGCCCGGCGCAGGAGTGTTCTGGCTCCTTACTCTCAGGATGATCTCGGACCTTTCCAACACGCCACAGCACAGACAGGGAAATACTTTGCCATAAAAAGCTATACATTTTGGTTTGGATGTTTCTAACACATATACTCTTGACGTACTTTTTTTTTTCTGCTCACTTGCTCTGATCCACTTGACACAGTTCTCTGCACACCTGAATTTTGCTGAGGTTCCAAGTTCTTTGGGTGTGGGGCTGGTGGGAAAATAAAAGAACCTCTTCTGAGGAAGAGGGCTCAGGTAGAGCTAGAGAACACACTCCAAACAGGCTATAAAAGCCAGGAGGGCTAGAGAAAATTGGTAAAGACCATGACTGAACAGGGCTTGGAAAACTTACACAGGCAGCAGGGAGGGGCAGCAGCTGGGAGCACAGAAGGGGAAAGGGTCAGGACGGACTCGGGAGACACGGGGCCCTGAGGAAGTTCGTGCATATCATGGCCATGCCAGATTTTTCAAAAACCTTTCACCCATCCCTCCATTCCTCTCCCCTGTGGCAACCATCGACTTGTTCTCTATACCTATCTATAGGCCTGTTTCTGTTTTGTTTATTCATTTATTATTATTTTTAGATTCCACGTGTAAGTGAAATCATACAGTATTTGCCTTTCTCTGTCTTATTTCACTTAGCATAATACCCTCTAGGTTCATTCATGTTGCAAATGGTAACATTTCATTCTTTTTTATTGTTGAATAATATTCCATTTTGTGTGAATGTGTGTGTTTCATGTCTCCTTTAACCATTCATCTACCAATAGGTTGCTTCCATATCTTGGGGCTGTAAATAATGCTACAGTGAACACAGGAGTGCATATATAACTTTCAAATTAGTATTTTGGTTTTCTTCAGATAAATACCAGAATGTGGAATAGCTGGGTCATATGGCAGCTGTACTTTTCAAAATTTTTTTTGAGGAATCTCCATACTGTATTCCATAGTGGTTGCACCAATTTATAATCCCAACAGTGTATGAGGGTTCCCTTTTCTCCACATCCTTGCCAGCACTTATTTGTTGATTTTTTTTTGACAATAGCCATTCTGACAGGTGTGAGGTGATATCTCACTGTGGTTTGGGCCAGATTCATATTAAGAAATGGATAGAAGGACTTAAGGAGATGTGCCGTGGCCTTCGAAAGGATTTTAGATTTGATTCCAGGAGTCACTGGATTGGATGTTAAGACTGAAGGAGCCCTGTCTGGTTTAGCTCAGTGGATTGAGCATTGGCCTGCAAACCAAAGGGTTGCTGGTTCCATTCCCCTGTCAGGGCACATGCCTGGGTTCCTGGCCAGGTCCCCAGTAGGGGGCGTGTGAGAGGCAACCACACATTGATGTTTCCCCCTCTTTCTCACTCCCTTCCCCTCTGTCTAAAAAGAAATAAAATCTTAAAAAAAAGAAAAAGACTGAGGGAGAAGGAGGAATCAAGGAATTAGCTAACTGATGGTGACATTTATGGAGGTGAAGAGTTTCAGAGGAGGACCAGGGTCCTTGACCCTGAAGGAGAATCTAAAGAATTTCATGTTGCCTTTGTTAAGTTTGACTTGTGTTTGGATGTAGGAGTCTGAAATTCAGAGGAGAGGTTTAGGGCTGGAGGAGTGAATTTGGGAGTTGTCAACACATAGATATTTAATGCTACAGGAAATGGATGTAGTCATCTGGGTAGAGAGTGTCAAAGCGTTATTATCTGCATCTCAAAACAAGACCAAACTTAAGTGGGGGAGGTTAAGTTACTTGTCAAATTATACCCATTCTGTCACCAGTAAGTGGTGGAACCAAGATTCAGAACAAGACCAATAACTACTACAAAGAGTAGTTACTGGTTTTCGTTGTTGTTGTTGTTGTTGTGCCTATTATTTCTCGCTGAAGTTAAGAGCTTGGCTCTATTAGATTTAAGTAAAAGCAGCTTAACACCTTAAACAACCCCATAAAAATTTCCCAGTGCCCTGGGAAACCCCCAGGTTCTGCCTCCCACCTGTCCTCCTAAACTGCCTGCCTTGTCCTGAGATCTCAGTCCCTCTTTCTTTCTGCCTCTTTGCCCAGATCCTTTGGCCCAGCACTTCAGTGGGGCTCCATGTTCACACACTTCCAGCCTCGCCCAGGACACTGCCTCTCCTGGGGCTCCTTGGGCCGGGCTTGCCTCATCCCTATCTTTGGATCCCAGGTCTCTAAAGCCAATGCAGTTCCCCAGACAGTTGCTTGAACAGGAGGAAGGCTCAGGTAGTACCCCATCTCTGTCCTTTAAAATGTATTCTTTCCATTAAAAGTATCTTGGATATATTGTTCTCACTCCTTATTTTTTCAGTAATCAAGTGAGATACAATCTTCATTCTATTATCTTGGATCTTCTGAGTGTTCCTTCTTACTTTTCTCTTCCATCCCTCCCTTATGGACTTTCGTGGTTGTTTTTTCTTTTAAGCCTACTTTTCCTCCTTGTTTCCAGATGTCCTTGTTTTCTTGAAAACCTTTCACCATTTCAATCCTGTGTATTGCTCTCTCTCTCACATGATATCTGATTATTTTTCAACTTACAAAAAAATAATTTAAACCTCACTGTTATCTTTTGACACTGACCAATTCTAGCTCTTGCTCTGAGATGTCTTCTTACAATTCACAAATATTGTTTAAAGGAAGGTCAGGCATTTATTCATACTTTTCCTCCATTGCTAAAGGGCAGGGTGACCTTCAGGTCGAATACACCTATTCGTTGTTTATGGTCAACATTCGTTCAGATTGTGTTGTAGTCATGCTGACCAGCTATTTAATATTTTGAGGATCACCCTGGCTAAACTATTAACATTTCTAGAATAGAGGCACACTGAGGATGACAGCTTTTAACTTTAGTCAGCCCAAGAACTCAGTGACCCTAAATGTCAGTTTATGGCTGTTAGTGGTCGACTGACCTCTACATTCTTTCCAGAAACAGTGTGATAAAATAAACTCAGCAAACATAACAAACAGAAGGTGTATAGGCTTTCCTTGCTGGGAAGCGCTACTGCTATTACCACTCGAGAGACTAGATTTTCTTATGCCTTCACCCAGTCGTTCTCAACCAGAGCACCCTTTACCCTTGGGGAAGTATGAGAGTCTCCAGGATAAGGAGAGGGTCTTGTTTGAAAGAAACATTTAATATTAAAATATACTTACCTATTTAAAAATAAATAAAGTGTCTTTTGTTTTCATTATGCAAACCACAGAAAGTAAAAATGGGCAAATAAAGAAAATGAAATAATCTCAATAAGGGGACCAGGAAGAGGGCAGAGTTTGTCTAATTTCTTTTGTCATGAACCACAACGAAATAAGAAATATAAATTACGTCTTAATTCAGGACACAGTCGGGTGTGTGTGTGCATAATTAAAAGAAAACATGTGTTAAACTCTGCTTTTTCTTTTTTCAATGCTGGTCATGACCAACTAAGCTTATTTCATGATCCACAGGATTGAAAAACAGTTCCCTCAGGTGATAGTGTCAGAGTCCTGGGAGGAGGTAAGATTTTTAAGTCTGTCAAAAAAAAAAAAGAAAAGAAGAGCATTTTTAAAGTAGTTGACTAAGTGCTAGGGATTGCAGATTTCCTTCTCTTTTCTTCATTCCGGGGTCTCTATTACATTATTTTCTTTTATCTCGACTTGTACAGACAAGGAGTGAGAGCACAAAACCAGTTTGCTACTGAGTGTGGAAATCCTAGGTTATGTATTGTATAAGGCTGGTAAATTGCAAGTACATGATTTCATTTTTTAAACTTCTCTAACAGCCTATTAAGAGCTTGATTAACAAATTACTAACAAATGCAAGATTGATTAATCCATTAGTTAACTTTATCTTGTGATTTTTAGTTCTATCAGGTGACTTTTACCCCCATTCTAAGTGAAGAAGGTCCAGGTCTTAGCTCACCTGGATCCCCAGGAAGCAAAGTGGCATTTTCCCAACAGACTTGAGGCCTCATCCTCCCATACAGGATGGGTCACATTCCACTCAGCCTGTTGAAATCCCAAGCAGTGATGCTCTCCTGACCCTCCCACCCCCTCTGCACCCCCATCAACATCTGCAGCTGATCTCTCCTGCCTGCCTTCTTCTTAATCTACTTATTTTTTAAAGTTAACCCTTTTCTAAGAGTGACTTTCTAATCTTTTCTCCTATTTCCTGATCCCATGGCTCCCTTATTCCTTCCATCCTTACCTTCCCCAGAAGGTGGGAGCTCAAAGCAGAAGGCTTGTCCATCAAACAATTGTTCAAGCAGAGTTTTTCAAATAATTTGATATTGTGATTTTTCCTGGTGTAAATCAATAAAATTCATTTTGACATTTCAAACTGATGGGAGGATGAGAAGACTATTTTTATGACCTCCGAGTAGGGACAACTGCTCAGTCTGTTCTGATTACCAGGGGTGGGATGGAGTGGGGCACAAGGTAGTGTTGAAAGCACAGATTTTGGAGTCCATAGTTTGTCACTCCCTAGTGGCTTATGACCTTGAGCAAGTTTCTGCCTCTTTTAGCTTTTAGAGGTGATCGGATTGCCTCCTTCACAGAGATGCGGGGAGAATGGAAAGAAGTAAGGCAGGTGACACAGGACCTGGAACCTAGAAAGTATTACTTAGTAAGTGGAAGCTATTATCAGCTATTATCTCTTGGAAAATGTATATTATGTTAAGGATGTGCACATGCTCAAACTGAAATGAGAAGGCTGTCTTCCTTTCATGAGCTACATCTTTTTGGCTGTGGCTCCTCCGCTTCTCTCTGCATATCCATTTCCCTCTGTCTACTGAGAGCTTCCTCTGCTTCCTCATTGTTTCTTACCTCTTCCACTTGGGTCGAAAATTGGGCATCTTTTCAGTTTCAGCCACCACTGCCATGTTTCTGAGTCCAAAACCCAGGACAGGAACTGGGCTTGCCTCATTCACCTTTTTGCACTAGACCATGACATCTAGGATAGGCCCCAGTCTGGGCCTCACTCTTTTGGTCAGTCACCCACCGTATGATTATTCTTGGAAGGAAAAGTGTTGTGGCATCTCCAGGGAACTTACTCAAGAAGGTGCATGCACGTGGGAGAGAATGTATGAAATGGCTCATCTCTAGTTGAAGGTTCAACATGTACCCTTATTTTGACCTAAAGAGTCCTAGTAGATGACAAGTGATAAATCGTGCAGGTAACCGATTCACCCACTTACTAAATGGGAGTGGCCTTCGCTTTATGAAAAGAGCTCTGCTGTACATGAGGAACCATCATAAGATTCCTTCAAACAACAATTTTCCTTTTTTTGCACATATAGTATAATGTATTATACATGACAGTCAGCCCAGTTCATTGATTTATACTGTTAGGTATATACAGCCTTTTTCTCACTAATTTATTTCTCATTGTACCCAGCAGGCGAATATCCTTTACTCAGCATCTCTTTTTAATTTCCTACTTTATTCTTTCTTCCTTTCTTTTCTACGTACTCCTACACCATTTTTCTCTCATTTGAGTCTTACCTGTTTTCACTATTTTCTGTCTACTTCACACTGGTGGGCATGCCTCCAGTCAAGGGTCGGCAGTGGGGCAGCAGCCACATCCAGGCTTCTGCATAGCACAGGAACACCAGGACATTGGTCCCCGGGGGTCCTGTGTACACTTCTATATTGTGCAAGTGGTTATAAACCTTAGTGCTACAGTTGAGTCCACCCGTTAGTCCAAAATTATATCAATAAACTAGGCTTGACTCCTTATAGAAACCTGTTCATGTTATAGATAATGGCCCTCACCCGTTAACTCCTTAGTTCATTCCCCTACATTGGCTGTTATCTGCTATCTCCGTCTGGACATTATGCCAACATTTTAGCATATTTAAAATGCAATTTATTGTATTCTTCCTCAAACTATATCCCTTTCCAACCTGCCTACTGACGACGATGAGAATGGTGATGGTGACATGTCCTGCCTCCACTTGTCCAGAACATTGTAACTTGTGCAGCACTTTCTTGCACATTGTCTTATTTAGGTCTCGCAAAAATGCTATGAGGTTGACAGGGGCACTTTACAAATGAGGAAACTGAGCCCAAGTGGGCATAAGTCACTTGTTCAAAGTGGCAGAGACAGGTCTTCTAACTCAGTTCTCTGCTTTAAGCTCAGCTGCCTCTTGCCTATAACCTCGTGATTGTTTCTGTTCCTTTCTTTCTATCGTGTCCCACATCTAACTCATCACAAAGTTCTCCTGGTTTTTCTTCTGCAGTGTCTCACACTTGCCATAGTTAAAGCAGTTAAACATCTTCCCCCTGGTCATTCCTTATCTGGCCATTCCTCAGTCACTGAAAGCGCTGGTGGTTTTCTGTGCTGCTTTCGGGCTAATTCATCCAGAAGACATTTGTTGGCATATCATATTCATTTTGCATATTTTCTCCCCTCTTTTCATGCGCATTTTGAGGTCTAATTCTGGCTTCCTATTAGGACTGAAATGAGGGTCTCATATACTGCAGCTGTTAGGATAATAACACCACCATTAGGAACTCCTACACTCCATTTGAATAGTAAATATCTGTGGATAATTGGAAAAATCATATGTGTAAATATGCTACTCTCATGATATCACTCCCTTGTGGCTACAACAGCTTCCTATTTTCTATTTTTGAAAATTCAAGCTCCCTGGGCCCTATATCCAAAACTATTTATTAACTGTAAATTTGCTGATCTTGCCCTAGATACCAAAGTAAGGCAGCACTTAAACCATCTGTCCCAAGGTTTAAGCATGCAGGTAGCTGGGGGCTCCCATCAGGCGATAGATGATGGGACTGTCAATTTCAGCGATGCTACAAGTATCTCGAGGATACCAACACTTACTGTGTACCTTCATGATGCCACCTCCAAATCCAGTATTTTACCCACTTTATCTCACTGAATGCTAACATCAGCCCTGTAAAGAAGATAAGGATGGGAGCAGGGATGGGATGGGATGGGATGGGGGAGTTCCAGTTTGGCCACCTAACCTGGATTCAGAGTTCTGACAGGCCTAGGAATATCCAGAAGCCTAGTGGAAAGGGACCTATTTGCTTGAAGAATCAAGGAGATCCTGAAAAATGACTCATTCTAAAGAGAGTGGAGCAAATTTGAATGAAAGTGGAAGGGATGTCATGAGAGTTGTTAGCTTCCTGTCACTAATATTATCTGCTATGACTCTGTCCTAGGCATTCCTTCCTTAGTCCTAGTGAGATTGAACAGAAGGGTAGAAAGAGACATCATTAGCCTTGCTGGACAGCTTGTGTAAGAGAGAGCAGCCCAGCCCTCTGGGGGGACTGTGGCAGCACGGAGACATTGAGCACCTGCAACCTTAGCCTAGGCCCTGACCACTGGGCAGCAGACTCCGCCCCAGGATGCCACAGCCAGAAAACAGGGAAATGGTAGGTTTCATGGCTGCTTGGGTGACTGTTGCTCTTTAAGAATCCATATGAGACAAGCACTGGCTCCAGGTTACAGGCCCCCTTCCCTGCTCTCAGAGCTGTTTGAGAGAACATCAAAGAGGCCTATTTCACAAACACTACTTTTGTTGGTGTACTTACAGTCACTATCCGTCCCCACACCTGGCTGGTATAGTCTGGGAAGCAGATCACAAACATATTTTCATCTCCTTTACATGGCTGAGAAACTGAGGCTTGGGAAATTTAAGTAACTTTTGTCTAAATTAATATAGTTAGAAAGTGACAGAGCTTGAATTAGAATTTAGGTCTTCTTGATTTTGAAACCCATGCTATTTCCACTATATTATTATTCAACAAACACTTACCAGGTGTCTACTATGTATTAGACATGGGAGGCGTTGGGAAACAGATAAGGTTCTAATTGTAGCACATACCCAGTGGCAGAGGTTGATAGCTGTTCACCAAAATTCACTCCCCTCTTCTCTCTGCACTCATAGCCAGGCTACATTTCCCAGCTTCCTTTGCAGTCAAGTCTCCAGGCCACTGACTGTGAGTGGAAGTGATGAGGGGCCCTTCCAGGCCCGGGCCCATAAAAACCTCCCTCACATGCTTCTCTCTGCTGAGATGACTAGCGTAACCTTGGAAGCCATGTGTGGAAAATGTCAAAACCGCCTCCGCTGATGAGGAACATATGATTTGGCCTGTTACATGAACAAGAAATCAATTTATGTTGTGCTCGAGACATTACACATTTAGGAGTTTATTTTTTATAGCACTAGCTCTAGCGTAATCAAAACGTACTCCTACATGGATACTGCCTCGAATGATTTTCTCTTTGCTATTTTCTAGAGACAGCTTTGAAAATCTAGTGGCGTTATATGGAAAACAGGCACCTACTGACTGACTGGAAGGAGCTCCTGTCGGCTGAAGGGGCAACACCAGAGACTCGCGTGAGAATGCCTGCCTTGGTCTAGCACTGCCACCGAGGGGTGATCCTCCCTGATTCTGGTTCAGTATTAACCACCCAACTTTGCAAAAAAGACTTAATGCTACACTCTCAACTTGCCTCTAAGAGTTATCATAAAGGTACCATCTTAACTTCTCCACCATGCCTCTCTTTGACTTCTCAGTTCGTTCAGAACTCAGGTTGGGAAGATGTTCGCTACTTATTGGGCCCCCTCAGAGGCCTCAAAAGTTATACTTTTCGGATACATCGGTAGTCAGTGATTGTATTATGATAATTGTATAAATAATCCTCATAGTTGAACCAAATTATTTACTATAATTATGTTTTATTTCTAGTACATTTTTTTCTGTAGAGTTCATAAATGCCATATTTTTTGTTTTAAATTGTTTTAGTTTTCTAGGAACCTATCACTACTTTTTCCTACTACTATACTTTCTCTGTCCAAGGTTTTCAAACAGTTTACTGGTAGAAGTTAGTTTAGTGGTTATCTTTGTTGGGAGGAAGAGGGCTTGAAGAAGACCTTTTAGGGTGCTGGTTATATTCTACTTCACAGTCTGGGTTCTGATTATAGTTTTGTTCATTTTGTGACATTCTTTAAGCTGGTTAAGATTTGTGCCCTTTTCATATGTATGTTATAGTACAATGAAAACAGTTTAATCTACCAGATCATGAAGATATATGGAAAAAATATTGAAAATTCTAGGAAATGAGATTCTTCTGTATAGATAAGCTCGGTGTTCCATGAATTCATCATTATCGTAGGATTTGGTCCCTGGAATGACGAATATTAACTACAGTGTGTGGACTCCTCTTGGGCAGAAGGGCGAATAGGCAGCGTTGTGTCTGCGCGCCTGTCTATACACTTTTGAGTGTGGAATATGGAAGTGGAAATACCTAGAGTGGGCATCACTCTCATTTTTTTGTCTGCCTGGAATTCCTTCCTTGGGGGCTGCTCCTGCCCACTGTTGTTTAGCACATTGTTTTGATGTGGTGGTTTGTCGGTAATGACATTGTGCCATCAACCCCCAACATAGAGTTTGATGTTTGCTCTTTGCTTGGCCAATAACACTTTTTGCCCAGGAATTGAACTTTGAGCTGAGAAATATGGGCACAGAAGGTGGCAAAGCTACCTGATCAGAAAACAGTGCCACAGAAGACAGCTCATATGTTCCTGCCACCAAGATTCCTGAAACTGCTTTGGTTCCAGCCTCCCGAAACAGACGGTACAACAGATCCTTTTATTCTTTGACCTGCCCTATATCCTTCCAATCAATTAATTTTTGTCTAAATAGCAAGAGTCTATTTCCATAGTTTTCAACCGAAGAATTGATACAGCATCAGATCCTCAACCTGCAAGGTTTAGGAACTCAGTTCTATTAGTTCACCCAGGAATTACTCTGCTACATAGAATTAACATTGTCCAAATTTGCAGGAATTTGATATATAAACCAGGACATGAATTGATTACTTTATTCTAGAAAGTATTCTTAGTCTAAAGACAAAAAAATAATTTTGCAGATGGCATTCATCTAACATTTATTTACTAAGGCCTGACTGTTAGGCACTATGGTGAGCAAAGAATAATTTTCAAAACCATCCAATCATATCTTGATGTGCTGTCCTTCTTAACTCTAGTTGTAGTGTACTTAATTGATTTTACTAAAACACCATTCTGTTGTCCTCTGGTGAGCAACCTTCAGAGATCCCTCATCATCTACACATTGTCAGAATGCTTCCATCTCTTCATGTCGCCCTCCCCATCTCTAGACAGGGCTTTCGTAAAGCTGTTAGGCTGCATTCTGGGGCCTCAGGGAGTGGCCCCAGGTGCTCTCTGCCTCAGCACCTCCAGGTCAGTCTGGCTACCTCATAAGTAGTTCTGCCTCTCTAGTTCACTTACGTTGATCCTGGCCATGCCCCAGTTTGCTTTCTCTTGACCTTCCTCCTCTCTGCACTTTGCAGTTCCACGTGCCAATCTTTCCTCCCCGCCTGCCCTTCTTCAACTCCCACAACCAGGTGGGAATCATATCCGAGGTCTCCTGGTTCCAGAAGGGAGTTAGGACAAAGATCAAGTCTGAAAGTCTAAGATTGGCATTCAAAGCTCTCTAAAATGCAGTGGAAATTTCTTTTTCTTTGCATGGATATTCCACTCTAGCTGGATTAATTATTTTCCTCTTATTATAGAAAATGAAGCATTTCCAGCTCTCTGGTTTTGCCTACATTGTTCTCTCTCCCAGGAATCCCGCTGCTTCTTCCCTTCCTGTCTGAACCTGAGCCATCAAGAACTCCATAAATGCTCCTGCAGATCCCTTAGTGTTTCACCTCCCCCCCCCCCCCATACATCCTTCTGCTTTGCTAGTTACTTTGCCAGGCCTGTCTTATCTCTAACACCAGTTTTCAAGCATCTTGAAGATAATGACTATGTTTTAGACTTTTAAAAATACTATCAATTAAATATTTTGTGCTGAGGTCCTGCTTTGTGGAGGGAACTTCCCTGGGCATTTGGGGAATACAAAGAAATATAAGACATAAGTTCTGCCTTCAGATAATTGCAGCCCAGTTGAGGATACTGTCACTGTAACCGTTGTGCCTCAGGCCTGCAATAAATACCTCTTTGTATTAGTCTGCTCAAACTGCCATAACAAAATACACAGACCAGGTGGATTAAACCAGCAGTCCCCAACCTTTTTGACACTAGGAACCGGTTTTGTGGAAGACAATTTTTCAACGGACAGGTTGGGAGTGGCAGGGGATGGTTTCGGGATATTCAGGTGCATTATATTTACTGTGTACTTTATTTCTATTATTACATTGCAATATATAATGAAATAATTACACAACTCACCACATGCTCGTGTTGGCATGCGGGCTCACCAACACTGTGAGTGAGACAAGTGTGCAGTGCAGGAAAGAGGTGCAGGCAGAAGTGGTAAATAAAATAATGGGTGGGCCACGCACAGACTAAAATAAGTGTCAGATTCTGACTTAAAGCCTGTCACCAGATGCAGCTGTACAATTGAAGTACATCAATTCACTTACCACTATAAAGCCTGCCACCAGATGCAGCTTAATCATCACTGGCCAATCTCTGATAGGGTTTTTATGTGATCCTGCGAGTAACTGATTCACTTTGGTCTCTGTGCAGTCAACCCTCTCTGCTAATGGTAATCTGTATTTGCAGTTGCTCCCCAGCAGTAGCATCACCACCTCAGCTCCACCTCAGATCATCAGGTATTAGATTCTCATAAGGAGCTTGCAACCTAGGTCCCTTGCATGCACAGTTCACAGTAGAGTTCACACTCCTATGAGAATCTAATGCTGCTGCTGATCCGACAGGAGGCGGAGCTCAGGCAGTAATGCGAGTGATGGGGAGCAGCTGTAGATACAGATGAAGCTTCACTTGCTTGTCGGGTGCTCACCTCCTGCTGAGCAGCCCAGATCCTAACAGGCCTCAGACCTGTACTGGTCCATGGTCAGGAGGTTGAGGACCTCTGGCTTAAACAACAGAAATGTATTTTCTCACAGTTCTGGAGCCCAGACGTCCAAGATCAAGGTGTCAGCAGGTTTGGTTTTTTTATGAGGCCTCTCTCCTTGGTTTGCAGATGGCCACCTTCTCACTGTGTCCTCACGTGGTTTCTTCTCTTTGCCTGAGGGCATCCCTGGTGTCTCTTTTCTTTTTTAAAATTTATTTTTCAATAACAGATGACATACAATATTATATTAGTTTCAGGTGTACAACATAGTGGTTAGACATTTATGTATACCTTACAAAGTGCTCACCCCGATAATTCCAGTACCCACCTGACACCATGCATAGTTATTACAATGTTATTGACTATATTCCCTATGCTGTAGTTTACATCCCCATGACTATTTTTATAACTGCCAATTTGTGTTTCTTAATCCCTTCACCTGGTGTCTCTTTGTGTGGTCAAATTTCCTCTTCTTATAAGGACAGTCAGATTGGATTAGGGCCCACCCTTACAGCCTCATTTTAACAATCATCTCTTTAAAGTCCCTTTCTCCAAATATAGTCACGTTCTGAGGTACTGGGGGTTAGGATTTCAACACAAGAATTTGGGGGAGGGTTGCAATTCAGCCCATATCCCTGCTGAATGATTGGTTAATGATAATCCTGTGCAATCAGTTCCACCTTCCACAGGAGGCTAAACAGTTGTGGCAATTGCCTATGGGTTGTTGGCTAACACATTCCTGCATTTTTTGAGGCATTCCATCAGATAGGCTTCCTTTGGTTTTCTATTACAAAACAATGTAAGACACAGGGAAGTCCTTATTTCCTTAAACAGTGAAAGAAGTCTATCATTTCTGTATTTGGTTTTCTGTCTTTCAAAATTAGAAGTGGATGTCTACATGACCCACAAAAAAATTCAGGGGATTGTAATTGTATCTCTTAGTATTACACTCAGTCTGTTACTTCTTGAAACTTGGTTTTCTACCGTAGGCCCTCCATGCCATAAAATTTTATTTGATTAAATCTATGATTAAATCTTGTCAAGAATCTGGTCTGTTAGGTGCATGAAGAGGGTGGGTGGGAGATGTTGGGGATAATTATAGGCCAGTGAAGTTAATAGTCATACAGAGTAGGTAAGGGCAGTCCTCCTACAGGTGCAGCTGGCTCTAGAGTTAGATGAGTGAAGGAACATAGAGATTAAAGCAGGTGCCCAGGTTCAGGATTTGCTGAAGCCTGGAGGACAAAGTTGAGGAACAGTGAGTAAAGTTCTGCCCTACTGGATGGCGAAGCTTGAGGCTAAGAATTTGCGGGCTCTGAAAGCATCCAGCACTGCTTTGCTTTGCATGCTCTCTGTTCCACCCGGCAAAGTAGCCATTTCAAAACTTAGTGCTGTTGGCCTCTGAGCATCCCAATAGTCAGCATACAGAGGTGTGGCCACACGGGTTGCTTAGAAGCTGGTCTGTTGGGTTCTGTGTCATACCACTTGTTAAATATTTTGAATATCACCCCTGTGCATATGTAGAATCTATCTATCATTTTTGGTAAAATGTCTGTCAAGGGCACCAGCTACTTTGCTATTCAGTGTCCTCATATAAAGATTTATATGATAAATTTCACTTGGCATTCAGAAATCAGGATGATAAATACCTACCGTTATGCTGTAGTGTACAGTTCCAATTAACATCGGCACTGAAGTCACCACAACTGTCAGTTTCTCTATATGGCAGTGACTACTGACAATTTGTCTTGGTTTCCTGGACGTCATCCAGTACACTGGCCAAAGAGGCCAAGCAGGCATTTATGTTGTATTTCAACCTCCTTCTTGCCTCTTTTTTTTTCTTATTTAATTTGGACCTGAGGTTTTGCTACTGAGCACGAAAGTGCAGCATTGGGAGGTTCCCTATTCATTCAATCACTCATTCCTAAAACAAATATTATAGAGTTCCTACTATGTGCCAGGTACAGGTCATGATAGTGAGCAAACCCTGACTTGGTCCTGACTTGGTCCTCATGCTTGAGGAGTTTAGAGTTAAATAAATAGTTAACGGCAGAATAAGCCAATAAATCATGTTCCCACTGTGGCTTTAATCTCATCCCTGTCTGTGTCCTCTAAACCTTGCTTGGTTCATTATTTTCCTTTTTTTTACAACTTCAATCTTTTCTAATAAATGATCCTGTTCCCTGCCCACCAATATGCTCATATCTCCCATCAACTGAAGTGGTCGCCCTTGTGTCCTCACTTAAGTTCTTGATTATCGTCTTCTCTCCCCACCAACAGACTTCACAGGCAAGCTAGCCTTGACCTCCCCCTGCCCACTCCTTAACTAATTGTAATCCTGCTTCCACCCATACTTCTCTGGGTAACGAGGTGTTTTTACTGCTCTGTGTGTTACCTCTACTTGATCAACTGAGGGTTCTTCTTCCTTTCCAAGCTAACAGCAAGCAGCAGGTAAGCAAGTGCCTTGAAATCTGTGAAACTTTGTCCTTGAAAGCCTCCCTCCAGACTCAGCCCAGCAAAAATGGCCTGTGTAGGAAGCAACTAACTAGCTATTTGACCTTCTTACTGATATAATTACGCATACCAAAGTTTCTGATACCTATGATTGTAGAGAACAAAGTTTCTCAGTAAGTAGGAAAGTAGTAGTCTCCACTCAAAGAAGGAGGCTATTATGACACTTTACAGCTGCAGTATGTCCTTAGGGGACACTGCATCCTGTAAATTGTGCAGCTGGCTTTATCTGTGCCTATTCTTCCAGCCGGATGAATGGCTGGGCAGATTGTTACCTTCTTGGTTTGAGCTAATTTTTACTTTTTTATGGACAAACACTATGCTAAGTGCTTTGCATACATTCATTCATTCAATCTTTGCAACAATCATTTGCTAGCATCCTATTTACTGATGAGGACACTGAGGCTTGGAGGTGTTTCAAGTGGTTGGTTCGAAGTTATACAACTAGTAAGTGGCAGAGCCACATCAAACCCAGGTCTGCCCAACTGTAAACCTAATCTTCTTAATGTTTATACTTCAAGCAAATGTAGAAATTAAAGACTCTTCAAAGGAAAACTGACAAACTTCATTTTGTGAGGAAGCGGCAGGCCAATGCATTGCAGGTAGGGACCATAGTTTGGAACAATATTTCTGGACGTCAGTTTGGCAAATATGTTGGGAAAAAAAAAATGTACACTTTGAGGCAGCAATTAATCTAGGAATTTAATGTAAGAAGATATTTTTAAAACTGCGCACAGAAGCATGCATTAGAATTACAGAAAATTATTTACAAAAATAAACACACAAACAAAAACCAGAAACAATGTAAACATTTTCTAGTAAGGGATTAGTTAATTAAATGATTAAAGATATACACAATGCCAGAGTATTCAGTCATTTTAATGATGAAAATATATTATACAGTTAAAGATACTAGATTATCAATGAGCATTTATAGTGTGATTCTATCATGCAAAGCTGAATACCTTACTGTATTTATATGTGCAAATATACAGTTGATGTGCGGAAAGGACATTATGTTAA
Source organism: Mormoops blainvillei (assembly GCA_004026545.1). Classification (NCBI taxonomy): domain Eukaryota; kingdom Metazoa; phylum Chordata; class Mammalia; order Chiroptera; family Mormoopidae; genus Mormoops; species Mormoops blainvillei. Next base: position 58,067 of record PVJD01004958.1, read on the forward strand.
GTGAAATAAGTAAGTTGCAAAAAGACAAATAGTGTACAATTCCAGTTACAGTAGTCAAAATCTTGGGCAGAAAGTATAATGGTAGTTAGTTGCCAGAGGCTGGAGGAAGAGGGGAGCAGGGAGTTATTATTTAATAGAGTTTCAGTTTTACTGGATGAAAAGAGTTATGAAGATGGATGATAGTGATGGCTGCACAACAATGAGAATGTATTTAATACCACTGAATTGCACACTTAAAATGGTTAAGCTGGTAAATACTATGTTATGTATATTTTAACACACACAAAAAGAAAAAAAGTGAGTTATAATTTTTTGGCTAGTGATTACGATTTGTAGAAAAAGTCAAAGGGTTTTACTCTAGAGTGTCCCTTAAGAAGGAGTCTCACTCTGGAAAAAGTGATCTTTCTTTTGCATTTGTGGATGATTATGGCAATATAAGTAATACCTTAAATTTCATTCATTTTTCAACAAAATCTCAGCACTGCATGTCCTAAGGATGTTTTTAAGTTAATTGGCACTGAGCTGCAGGTGTTGGGTTGGGAGGATAGTTGGAAGAATGAGATGTAGGTATTACTAACAACTGGAGCTTGGAAACTGAAGCAATCTGAGAGGAAGGGAGGGGGGAAAATCCCTCGAGGATTCCAACATTTTATGGCTTTGTGAAAAAGGAGAAGCCAAGGAAAGTGCTAGCAGAGGTCAGGTCAGTAAACAGGTAGAGAAAGGAGAATTTCAGAAAGGAGGAAGTTGCGGTAGCAAGCGCTGCAGAAAGACCACATGATGGAGGACTGAAGTGTCCACGACATGTGGCAATCAGCAGTCTGTAGTGTGGAGCCCAGGCGGGAGTCAGCATTACCTGGGCGAGTGGCTGGCTCACTTGCAAGCACTTTCTCACAGCCTGGATCGGACTAGGGTGGGAGGCAGGTCCTACTGAAGGGGACAGAACCGGCTCTGGCTGGGGATGGGGACTCCGCAGGTGGCTAGAGGTCTTGCTAAACCAGGTGAGGGCAAGAACTAATGCAAGGCAGCAAGGGTCCCAGTAACAGGTTTTCGACCAGAATGACTGCATAAATGACTGTATATATGAATGAATATATAAGTGTGGTGTGGGCTAAAGGCTGTTCAAGGTGAAGGACAGGAAGAGGACCCTAATCTAGGGTATGGCCTCGAGTGGTGGCAGAATGGAGTTCCTGCCTCTGGAAGAACTTGCCCACTGCCTCAGAGAGGGGCCAGAGAGGTTGGTGTCTTCGAGGAAGAGTCAGGTTCAGTTATAAGGTGGATTGAAGAAGGGCTTAGGATTTACAGAGGTTGCTTTAGGGTGGAAAACACCGAAAGAGAAACAGCAGAAAAGGTTGGGGGACCACAGCCGCAGGACAGGACTGAGGTAGGGGACGGCTGGGACTAAGGGTGCGGGAAAGGACAGATGTCTGTTTCATGAAGCGCCGCGCAGCCAGTGACTCAGTCACCCTCAGGACAAGCCTTTGGAATGAGGGACGCTTTCCAGATAAAGCCATCATGGCTCAGAAAGCCTGTTCAGCAGCTGTTTGATTCCTGTGGTGACAAGACACACTCTACTTTTGGAAGTAGCACTTGCATTATAGATTTTTTTTTTTTAACAGGTAGAAGAAGAAAGGTGTGGACCCCGTTGAGGGGAAAACTCTGTCAATGTTAGAGATTTGGGGCAATTCACAGAATGGCAGAGCCAGACATGTCAGTCAGATCTTTTAGTCTGTCAAACGAAGGGGGCAGATCATCTTTCTTTCCCCTTGTCTAACAGCCTGTGAAATCATCTAGACAACTACCTCCTAATTTTAAAGAACAAAAAACGAGGCCCGTGGGATGTGTCTCGCTCAAAGTAATCCAACAAACGAGTGGAGGGCCAGGCCCAGGACCGCCTCCTCCCTGGCCTCTGGCTGCTCCACAACCTTCTCCGAAAGATAAGAGCAGCGGGATGCTGCAGGCCGGGTGGCCTAGCCGAACGCACCCCGGGGTTCCAGGCTGCTTCCCGGCAGCAGTCGGAGGAACGCCCCGAGGGGAGGGCGAGAGTGAGGGCCTCCTTTCCCACACTTCGTTAGGACGCAGGCCGAGACGGGACCGCGGCAGCTCTCCCTGGGGCCTGTGGCCGGCAGAGGGCGCGGGGTGACTCCTGTCTCCGCTGCCCGGCGAGTGGGGACCGCGCCACCGCGCGCGCCGTCGGAGCTCGCTGGCACCGGGTCGCCGCGGCGGCCCGAGCGGGCTGCGAGCGCCAGGGCAGCGCAGCGGGCGGGGCGGGCGGGGCGGGGCCCGGCAGCAAGGAGCGGGCGGGGCGGGGCGGGGCGCAGAGGGGGCGGGGCCGCGAGCGGGGGGCGGTGGTGGCGGCGGCGGCAGCGGCGGCGGCGGAGGAGGAGGAGAACATGGCGGCCGCGGACAGCCGCTGAAATGCCTGTTCTTCAGACCAGGCGAGCGGGAGTCTGACGCGATTAGCTCAGCCCTCCCCTCCGACGGCTGGACCGCAGCCTCGAGTGCCTCGGCCACTCTGTTCCCTGCTGCTCCCTCGAGCAGAGCCTGTGCCTGATTTGTTCTGCATCCCCCTGCGGGGGGACCCCTGCTCCGGAGGAGGGGGCCAGAGAGCCGCTGCGGCGAGCTCCCGGCCCGTGGAGCGGCGGAGGCCGCGGCGCTGCCGCCACGGTCGCGGGCGAGCGCGGCGCCCGTCAGCGCGGCCCAGAAGCGGCGGCGGCAGGTGAGTGGCGGGCGGCGGGCGCCTAGCCTCCCGGTGGGTGCAGCTGTCATGAGCCGCGCGGCCGCCGAGGCCCTAGGGGGCGGGGAGCAGCTGGCGCCCCTCCACCCCCCCTCCTTTCTCTCCGTTCCGCCCCCCCTCCCACTTTCCCCGAGTTCTCCCTCGACCTCGCGCGGCTGGAGGGGGCGGAGGTCGCAGCTGTCACGGGCACCAGCTGGGGGCTGCGCCCGCGGAGGGAAATTGCTGCAGCAGCGACTTCTCTGCCCCCTTTCCCGGTTGCCCTAGTTAGCGCGGACAGGGCGAGCATCCGCGGAGGGTGCGCGAGGCTCGCGGCAGCCAGCCCGGTGTGGGGAGCGGCGCCCCGAGCCCGCCGGCGCTCCCCGCGGCCGAGAGGGGGAGCCGGAAGTCGGCGCGGGCGCCCCTCGCCCCTGCGAGCACGGTGACCTTGGCCGGCGGGTTAACCTCTCGGAGTCTCGCTTGCCCAGACTGCGAAATGGGGATGACCATGGCGAGCCTTTCCGTAAGCGCAGCCTTCGACGGCGCTTCTATTTTACCCCGGCTCCCTGGCTTCTTCATTCTCCCGACGAAGGATTTCTGAGGCCGAAATGGGGTGAATAAGTGAGATTTTCCTGTTAGGGCTAGAGTTTGGTCCCTTTCCCAGTATTCTGCTGAAAGGACCTAGGAAAGCGGAGCAAACATGTTGACTGGACGATTGGGAGGTGGGATAGTTAATGGTCAGCGACAGAACCCTTGGGAGAGAAATGGAGAAACCGGACACTAGGGTCCCTAGTCCTTACTACCCAGCTATGTTTTTTATCCCCCTTGTTATTTATTTATCTATCTATCTATTTTATTTATTTTGAAGCAGTCGTTCCCGTGGGCTGGACGCTGTCTGGGCTGAAGATCTTGGAGGGAGACGGAGGGTTTGACAATAAAGCCTGTGTGTGTGACAAGGACAGTCCACAGTGCTGTGGCTGCAGAGTTTGGTGGGGAGGAAAACTTTAAGCAGAAGGATTTTTAACCTTTCATGATTGGCTCTCCTTTATTGTACAGGCCTTGAAGAGGCAGGTGTCCTTGTGGAGAAGGTGACATTTTTTCGTTTAAGGCAGTGCATTTTTAAAAGTCGAGTATGATGATGGTCAGTGAAGGGTTCATGAGTGAATTGCAGCCCCAGCACCCTTTGTAGATGCTCAGAGTAATCGCTGTGGCGATGATTTGTAAGGGCTGAGGCTTACACTTCAGCGATTAAGAAATCAAGTGTCTGTGTAAAACATCGCTGGGGGAAGCTTAGATTATACTGGACTGTTGAAAGGATGGACTTCAAGGGTTAATTTATTTGAGGTGTGTCTCCTCTTCTGGAATTGGTTGGAGGTTAGTCTCAAAAAAAAAAAAAAAAAAAAGTTGGCCAAAGGGGCCTCGCAGCTTATTTCACAGAAGCTGTGATGTAGTAGGAAGGGGGTCAGATTTCTTCATGTTGAGAATAATGTGAAAAGAAAGTATTTGCTTGGGTCTTTTGGCTCCGCAACTAGGAATAGTTTTGGGTTAAAGGTAGCAGTGGAGTGTGATTCAGCTTAATAAATGGGCTTCCTTGAGCTGTTTGTTATAAACGGAATACAATCGGAAGTGTATCTATTTTATCCCCTGTAGTTTGTGGAAAGGTCTAATTTGATTTTATGAACTTAGTCTCTGACATGTTTTCCCTCCATTTCTTATTTAGACTTTATGCTTTGGGAGCAGTGGATCAAAAAGGGGGCCTGACTAGGGAATATATGGTTTGGAGAGAAAATGCAGGGATGCTGCTAATAAGAACAGGTGTTTGTTTGATTTTTGTAGGCATTTTGCACTGCTATTTTATTACATTTATTTAACTCACAATGAAGTTTGATTTTTAAGGTGCAAAACTTGAATCTTGCATAGTTTACAGTTAATCTCATCCTCATTTCTTTCTGAGAAAATCTGTAGGATTGTGTCTATTAAATTGCTTTTTGTGTGCTTTAAGCCAAGGGAGTATTTTAGATCTGCATTTTTGCGTAAGTGGTTTTATTGAAAAAAGTGCCTGATGGAACTAATGGTGATTGTTCCACTTAAACTGGGATTATATAGACAATGCATTTTCCTCCCTCTTTCTGCCAACATTTGTTTTTCTTTCTCCCTCAATTCCAGGGTTTCATTTCTAGAAATCTGGGCTGGAAACAGAAGCAGCAGTTTGTATAATCCCAAGAATTTCCTTATGCCAGGAAGCTGTAAGGGTAGCATTAAATGGGTGTGATATAAAGATACTGCTACTACTTGAGACATTTAACTGTTAAGGGAGTCTAGGGTCAAACTTTAAATTTTGTTGCATTTCCTGTTTTCTATGATGAGTTAATCTTTTGGTGGGCAGATGATTGGGTTGCTATGGTGCTGACTGGTATTTATTGTGAAAGTGACGGCAAAATTTCATGCTTTTCCTCTATAGGGAAGGGCGGTAAACAAGCCTAAATAATTTAAAGATGTTCTCAGGATGGAATGTTCTCTGCATGTAGTCTTGACCCTAATCCAGTGATTGATCTTTACCAGGACTAAATATTGAGTAAGTGATGAGGGTGATGTAGAGGTGATGAAAGGTAGAGTGGGGAAGAGAGGATAGTGGACATTCTTTTTTTTTTTTTTTTTTTAACATTTTATTTATTTTTAGAGAGAGAGAGAGACAGAGAGAGAGAGAGAGAGACAGAGAGACAGACAGACACTATCCAAGTCGGTCAGTTGCCTCTTGCACATGCCCTAACTGGAGACCAAACCTGCAGCCCAGGCATGTGCCCTGACCTGGAATCAAACCAGCAACCTTTCACTTTGGGGGATGATGCCCAATCTACTGAGCCACACCAGTCAGGGCTGGACATTCTTTGAAAATCTTTTCTCTGTTGTACTATATATCAGAATATGATTTATAATTGATTTTTAAAGAATATTTTAGCCCTCCCTTCTCTGTTGTCATCAATTTTACATATCCTCTCGAAAGAGATACTACCTTTGTTCCTTAGTTTAGTTTGTCTTTTTTGCCTCATTTTCCAAGGGTGCCACATTGTTTAAATATACTGCATATGTTATGGAGGTGGTTGGCTTTAACACTATATGACCTACCATAGCTGGGAAGTCAATAAAAGTACGCACCCCAGTAGAATCTCCTAAGTCATGGGGTGTAGGAGATCCTCAGGATGCTCAGTATTGTCTTGGCAGTGATTTTTGCCTTCTACATATGACAATCACAGAAATTCTCAGAGGGCTCTCCAGTGCTTTCATGGCAGAGGTCCAAAAACATGTGGTGAGCTCCTTTTTACTTTCTCTGTAAGTATCAGGCAATGAGGGGAATGTGGGTTGGGTGAAATACACGTGTTTCAGGAGTTGAATGACACAGCACCCCATCCAGTCTAGTCTGCAGAACTATATAAATTTCTCCCTACCTGTACAACTTTCCTACTTACTTGGAAAGACTAACAAGGGTGTTCAACCTTTTGGCATCTCTGGGCTACACTTAGTAGAAGAAGAGTTGTGTTGGGCCACACATTAAGTACATAAACACTAATGAAATCTGGTGAGCAAAAAAAAGATTTTAAGTAAGTTTACGATTTTGTGTTGGGCCGCGTTTATAGCCATCCTGGGCTGAATGTGGCCCCCTAGCGGTGGTTTGGACGCTCCTGGTAGACTATAGGGAGGGACTTCTTTATTGCTTCTCTTTCGGGTTAACCAGTAGCTTAGCCCTTGGTCAGTGGTCACAGGATGGTCCTCATGGTTTCTGACCTTTTTTTCTTATGATTGGAGTTGAGATCTAGTCATTTCAAGCCTTCCCTTTTCTTTATATTTTAGTTAGACTTGGTGCCTTTCTCTCAACATATGGGGTCATAAAAAGGCTTAGTGGCAACTGGGCACTATTCTTGGTTGCTTCTGTACATTGGTTCGTGAGTATACAGTATTTGGATTAATACAGAGCATAGAATGATTACTTTTTATTTCTGCTGGATGGATACATGATTGAATAAAAGAAATTATTACAGAACACTGACACCAACATATAAGTCCAATTCTAGAAGTGCAAGTAGAGTGGGCTGTTGTATCTATGCTTCCTCCCCCGTACCCCCATCTGCAATACAGTATTTTTGAGGCTTCTTGAAGAGAAAAGCTTAGTGTAGTTTTCATATTTCAAAGATAAATAGCTCATGCCAAAACAAAAGCTGTAGTCACTCAAGGAGTTGTGGAAGACTCGAAATTAATCAGCTTAGTGATCCTCATTCTTAGATATACTATTTTTGTAATTAAAAACTTTTTTTAATCCTTACCCGAGGATAAACTTATTGATTTTAGAGAGGGATAGCAAGAGAAAGAGAAAGAAACATTGATTGGTTACCTCCTGTACATGCCCAACCAGGGATCGAACTTGCAACCTAGGTATGTGCCCTGACCAGGTGTAAAACTCAACAACCTTTTTTGGTGCATGGGATGACACTCCAACCAACTGAGTCACCCGACCTATTTTGCTATTAAAATACTATTAATATTTTGATCTAATCATTCCCTATGGATTTATTTCATTGTAGAGGGTGGGGAGGTTGGGCTTCATTAAGAACTTTTTAAAAAAGATTTTATTTATTTTATTTTTAGACAGAGGGGAAGGGAGAGAAAGCAAGTGAGAGAAACATCAGTGTGTGATTGCCTCTCAAGCGCCCCCTACTGGGGACCTGGCCCACAACCCAGGCATGTGCCCTGACTGGGGAATTGAACCTGCGATCTTTTGGTTCGCAGACCAGGCCAACGCTACTCCAGCCAGGGCTTTATTAAATCTTTAACCTGACCGTTGGGAACAGATAGATCATATTGCTAACCATAGGTATAAGCACAAACGTGAAATATACCTATTAACAGGAGCAGAATTTTAAAAACACTGGGTTATCTAGTGTTTCCAGATACTTCATTTTTGCTCTTTTAACTTGTAATTTTGAGGCAGTTTCTAGGCTTGTTTTGGAAATGGAGGTTTGACTGAAGACAGGGGATAGTGTACTAATCTTCCAGGTACTTAGTAGATACAACCTTGGGCTAATTATTTAACCACAATAAACCTCAGGTTTTCATGTTTAAATTTGGAAAACATACTGACCCTCATATTGTGGTGATCTTTAACTTATTATATTAAATAACAAGATGTGCCTAGCTAACGATTGGTACATAGTAAGACTTTAATGATGCTTTCTTACATTTCCATAACCTAAACCCATCACCAGATTCTCTGATTCTTTCATTTGCAGTTTCTTGGATTTCCTTTCTTATTTCTGGTTCTGTAATCAGGTCCTCATGTCATTTTGCACATAGAGTAATGAATGTCACATCAACTCTGTGGGCCTGAGTTTATCATTAAATGAGCTTATTAGTCTGATTTTACATTTCTTCTTGTGCTAAAATTCTGTGATTTGTGGGTTAATAGCTGTTTGCCTGCATGAATTTGCCTCTCTAATTCGTCCGACATATAACTGCTGAAAAAAATTATTTTCTAAAATGTTTTTTGATGTTATTGTTTTTAGTGGAGACTCTGTGAACAGATATATTAAGTGTAAATCATTTAAACTCTTGTTGTGTTTCTTATTCCAGAAAATCTGCTGCAGGTTGCATATGCAGAAATGCTTTGTAAACTGTAAAGTGTTGTGCAAATGAAAACTATATTATAATCACCCATAGATATCCTAATTCTTTGATTTTGCATGTTTTGTTTTCTTTATTTAAATTGTATTTCCTTTTCCTTTATCTCTTGACCTTCAAAAACAGAGTCAAAGCTGGTTTGTTCTCTAGAAAGTTTGATTTTTATCATGCCCTTAGCGTCAGTTACTCAGTTTATTCTATATATTTCTTTCTTCCTTTCCTTCTTTTTTTTTTAATGTGACCTTTTTAGTGTGTGTCATATATGTTTTCTTAATTAGATTAAGGCATTCTTAACATGGCATGAACCACACCATTTAGAGTAAAGGGGCCTTAATCGTAATTTAGGACAACCTTAATATTATAGATGAGAAGACTAAAGCCAAGCATCTATAGTAATTTTCATGGGTTATACATGTAGTGGTATTACTTGGCAAGAACCCAGGTATTTGGCTTCCAGTCTTCTTTACAAGAGTTATTTCTTGTATTTGAAAGGTATTGCAAAGGGATTTTAAATTTTAAGAATTCTAGTAAGCTTTTGAGTAATATGTAAGCTAGGAGGAAAGGAGTGTTTTTATTTTTTGGCCAAAAGCTGTCAAATATTGTAATAAGGAATTAATTAAAACTGCTCTCTCAAAAACTATTAAAGTGCCTGGAGAGACATGTCTGCTTTTCTTGTATGGCCCTCATTCAGAGTCAGCAAATACTTATTAGTGCTGTCTCTGAGACACACTGTACTCAGGTTCTGCGCTTGCTCTGCGTATTACATTTTATAAACAAGGAAACAAGGCTCAGCGAGGTTAAGTGACTGGTGTAAGATCGCACAGCTTGTAGGATGACATTTGAGTCCAGGTCTTCTGACCTCAAATCACAAGCATATCTTTAAATTGGCATCTCTCCAAGCATGTTTGCTGCACTTGGCCACATTGTAGCTTCTTTTCCTTTCTGGACTCTTATGTTCTGTAGATGTACAGTGAGGACTCCTGCAATCTCATTGCTTTCTGATGACCCAGGCACCATATATACCAGTTACTTAATGAAAGTATCACTTTAAAATTTTTGTACTGTTTCTTATCTCACCTTTGTCCTTTAGTAATGTCGATTCTTTGGTACTTCTGTCTAGGTAAGCTTATCTTTGAAGGGTTGGTTTTGGATTCTTAGCAATAAAATACGCCTCTCAAGTTTTGTTAGTAAAGCTATTAGTTTAGGGTTTTGTTTTTTTTTTCCCCCTTAGAATAAATTGCTTGGTCATTCTCTGTGTTTCTACTTGTTATTTTGAATGGCTAATCTTATTCTGATAGCTTTAATATATTACATCTTACCTTTTTGGTTTGCCTATATGATTGAAATATTTACATGCTTTTATTATCCAGCATAGATTTGATTAACAGAAGATATTCTATTGTGAATGTATGTGTGTGTATATAAAGATAACACACTGTATTTGACCAGATAGTTGAAGGATGAAATGTCCTTGCTTTTTGAAGGCACCTGTAGGTGTAATACTGACTTGACTTTGGTGAGTTCGGAGGAAACAAGGGAAGAGTTATTTGTTCTGCAAAGTCTTTCATACTTCCCTCTCCATTCCAGATGTTACAGGAATTTTGTAATTGAATTTCGAAGTAGTCACTCAATCATTCATTCAAGACATAGTTACATAAGTACTTACTCTGTTCAAAGTGCTATGTTGTTAAAAGATACAGAGTTAAATGATAAGATATAGATCCTGTTCTTAAGGGGATTATGACCTAAGAGAGGATTCAGGAAAGGAAGTAATTATTTTTCTTTGACAGAAATCAGGGCAAGTTTTGTGGAAGACCTGGTGGTGGACAAGAACATTGAAGGCAAGGGATGATTTCTATATGAATGAGGGTGTGGAGAGCAGTCTGTTCAGGAAGATTGAATAGCAAAGATGAAAGGAGAAATGTGGTACCTGCTCAAGTTGGGGAGGGAAGGGAACCAGACATTCTAGGTGCAGTTAGCAAGACATTGAAGGATTGTAATGGAGGGAGGTGGCAGGGCACAGCGAAGTATGTAGAGCAGATGAAAATGAGAAATGTCAGTTTTCTAAATTTATGTGACTCTTTTTTTAGACAGTTTTTATACCCCCAATTTTATGTTTTTATAGTTTTAAAAAATTCCATGTGTAAGATTTATCACACTGGAAACTTATTCATTTTTTGTATATTTGAGAACAGACTTTTTAATAGAAGTTAGTACAAAATCTTTTTCACTGGCAGTATCTATTTTTTAAAAAATATTTTATGTATTGATTTTGACAGAGCGAGAGATCGAGATTTGTTGTTCCACCCATTCATACATACATTGGTTGATTCCTGCATGGGCCCTGACTGGGGATCAAACCTACAACCTTGGTGTATCAGGGTGACGCTCCAACCAACTGAGCTACCCAGCCTGGGCTATGTAGTATCATTTGGCATTCTTAAGAGGATGCAGTGGACTTGTCTTTTAAGTGTAAAACTGTTGTGTCCTTGTATACGTATATCGCACTGTATAAGTGAGATTGGTCATGCAAGTTGAAAGCCCCTGGCTGTCAGTGTAGTTCATGATTTATTATATTGATTTATTTATACCTTGCCATATTACAAAAGGATTTAAGGCAGGATATGTCATGAAGAATCTTGGACTTTGTTCCAGCCCTATTGTTTGACTGAATCACCAGCCAACATTACACTGAGGGAACAGTGTTGAAGACAATTGCTGTCACAGAAGGTGCTGCAGTTGTCTTTTGCCAAACTGGTAGTAATTCAGAGATGGGTACAATATAGCTAGAGTACCTTTAAAGATAACTCCTATAAACTTTGATAGCATGCAAGGGAAATTAGCTGGACGGCACTGATTGAGAGCTTTGACTCTTGGGAACCCTGGCACATTTAGAACAGTGGTCTCTACAGTAGGATTTACATAAAATGATCTGGGAAATTTGAGGTCTGTTAGGAAGTTCCTTTACTTTCAGTCAGTCTGTCGTGATGTTTTACAGTTTATAGGGACATAGCTAATTGGATTTTTGGATTTATTATTTTAAATAATAGACTCTTAACATACTTTGTATTGCAGTAGGAAGTCACCATACAAATCTCCTGTATAAAATTTTACAGAAGTCATTTTGAGGCAGAGGGCTTAAGAATTGTCTAACTTAAAGATGATTTACTCATTTTTCTTTCACAAAAACCCAAATGTTCCAAATTTGCTGACATTTTCTGTGACAAGTAGCTGTGAGTCGTGTGCTACCTAGCAGATATTTTTGAAAAATAAACACACAATCTGTCTCTGGGATAATGGTAAGCTTTTAACAGTGACTCAAAAAGTAACTACCTTTCAAAAGCAAACTAAAATTTGATATTATGGAGAGGTTATTGAAAATGGGTATTTAGAGCTACATCCATTATTATTGTATTTAACTGCTGAAAATAATGTGTGTTAACTTTAAGAATATGTATATTCTAATATTTTATATATATATTTATATTTGAACTTGGCAACAACATTTTCTAACCTGTATAAAAACCTTATAAAGGAGGAGTTTTAGTGGTTTTATGCCCATTGGCTAAAAATATAAAAAGCTAATACCATCTGATTAGTTAGTAAGAACTGATTGTCATCAGGAAATATGAAAATGCACTAGTTGAATTTTAGCAAAAAAACCTTTGCATAAATGGTGAATGGGATAGAAAATTGATTATCATGTTTTATTCAGTGTGCCAAGTGATGCAATTCTTCCCTTAGGTTTTTCTCATCTGTGTGAAGTCTGTTTTTTGGCTACGATACCCATTAAAATTAAATAAAATAGTTATTTATTATAAAAATGAACTGAATTTAGAACTTGACTTTCAAGTTGCTGTACTACAAAATGTGAAAGAAAAATTAAGAAATAACAAGCCATGTTCAGTCACATTACTCACATCAAAAGTTGTGGTATAATATCCTAATATTTATTAGGAAGAACACAAATCTATGTCATCAGTAAGTAAAATAAATGTTTAAAAATTATTTATTTTATAATAAATGTCATTCTTTAAAATTTTTATTCTTGTGTATGCTTTACAAGGTACATAATTTTTTTGGTCTGGTGTGCCGTGTATGCATATAAATTATAAATAAATATACATATATGGCTTCCTATTAAAAAAGTTTTTAGACTTTGGGGTATATGATAAAAATGGTTATGATTTTTATATCATGGGTTCTTAATAAAGAACCTTTGGAGTTCATGGACTAAAAGTCTCTATATAGGCTTTAGGGCGCCTGTGAACACTCTGAAATTGTATGTAAAATTTTGTGAGTCTATGCATTTCTCTGGGGAGAGAGGGTCTGTGGCTTTTACCGAATTCCCAAAAGGGTCCATGACCTCCCCAAAGGTTAAGAAACTCAGTTGTTAAGGACTGGGACCTCAATAACTCCATTCATCCAGCCTTACCCTCTTGCCAAGTTTAATGGATATATCTGATGTCATTACTCAAGCCTGCAGTATGACTGGATTTGCAGTCTGGTTTTCCATTTTGTAATAGATGTGATTGCAATGCCTTTGGCCTTTACAGATGTTTGAGCTCTATTCGTTGCATAACTACCTGACCATCATCACTTGGCTGCATTATATATCATTTCCCTCTTCTATTCCCCCAAACCCTAGTAAAAAAGAGTGGATCTTTTGTGAGTATGGATATGGGAATGCATAGAAGAGCCCAGTATCAAGTCAAGTACAGGGAGACCTGCTGGGAAGGCTGGAATTTACAGTTGTTCTTTTAACTTCTTTCAAGCATCTGAATCTCAGCTTTCTAGAGTCCTTAAAGTCTGATTTGACAAACGCGAAAACACTTTTTGAAAAAGTTCTCTTAGGTCCTTAGATTTGTTCCTTTTTTTTTTTAATTCCTCAATCTCATTGCTCTAATTTAGGCCTACTTATTGGGGAATAACCAAAGTGGTCTCATTGGCCCCAGTGAATTCCTTTTCCAGTCCGTCCTAAATTTTGTTTTCGGATGATCATTGTAATTTTTATTTACATGTGTTAACTTTGCATAAAATTCTTCAATGACTCCTCATTACTGTCAAGATAAAATTGTTCCTTAGCTTGGCATTTAAAGCTTTCCAGTGTCTAGCACCACTTGCTTTTCTCATCTTATTTCTTGTTAGTCTTCCCCAATAAGCTGTTCAAAATAAAATTGTCAGTTTACTATCCCTTGAACATTCCTTGGGCTTCTTGGTGTCTACTTCTTTATATATTCCTTTCCCTGGAATACTCTCTCTTATCTTAGTCTATACCTCCTAAAATTCTACCTGCCCTTTAAAGCTCAGCTCAGATTCCACCTTGCTTTTTAAGAGTTCAGACTATAAAATTTGAAAGTAATCTCTTCTGTGAACTCTTTAAATTTTTATTTTCCTTATTCTTCATTTGACACTTTATACTGCCTTGTAATGTGTGGAATTTTTTGTTTTCATGTGTCCTAATTCCCAAATTAGGTATAAGAATAGCAAAAGGAGATCATGTTTTTGTTTTGTTCTTTGCAATGTCTTACACATGTATAATTAAAATATTGGCAAGCCATATTGATTAAGTCAGAATGCTAATTATTAATTTACAGAAGTAGACCTTTTTTGTATGTGTGCCTAAAATACTCATACAAAATATCTAGGGATTCTCTTTATCCACTTCAGGGTATTTGAGAAATCGAACTGGAAATCAGATACTGCTCAGAGAGCATGTAGCCATACAACATAAGAAATGGGCTGTTCAGGTCTGGGGGACCCTGATGACTCACTGTTCTCCAGTAGAGCTCTATCTGCCATGGATAACAGAAAAACATGTGTTTCTTCCTCTCCTTAGCTGTGCTGGAGACACAAATTCCTAATGTCTTGAAGATTACTACATTTCTGTTTTAATTTTTCAATACATTCTTCTCAATAAAATAACTTTTTATTGAATATTTGTGTTTGAATGGTAATATGATGTACCATGAAGTTATTATATCTTAGGGCTTCTCCACTTTGAGATTATAATCCCTATAGGAAGTATCATTTGCTTTAAATCATACATGAATTTAAAAAATATAAAAGATGTCATATGGGCATGTATAACTAACTAGTATAGTTAGTTGCTAAGATATGTGTAAATTCCGCTAACATTTTTTATTTTTACACTCACTTGAAATTTATTTATCATGTATCCTTTCCCATCAACCACACTGTAAATTATAGAAGGTAGAGGCAATTTATTATGCTAGGTGTGTGCCAGTACCGCAGTGCTTTGATAATGCTTTACTCACAGCGTACATACATAAGTGTGTTACTGGTCATGCCTTGGAGCCTAGCATGGTCTGGGTAGGTGTCCTGGAGGAAGTGGAATTTGAATTCAGTTTCAAATTCAGTAGGATTTGGAGTGATACTTATAGCATAGTTCCATGGAACTTGAAAAAAGGGTTCTATAGTTAGAATAATGAAGTACATTTGGTGCACTGTCTGGAAATAGAGCCTCCTTGGTTACTGTGCCTTTGGCCCTGCAGTGACCCATATCACTTCCTCTCATAACCAAAAGTAGTAACAGGACACTGCTTAAGGGGCTAGGAAGTGCTGTCAAGAACATGAAAATTTGGTGAGCCATAATTACGTTTGCCTCACCAAAGCACAGTTGCCTTCTTTAGAGAGATGACTATCAGAATCAGTAGGCCCTGCCTGGAATTAGTGAAATAAAGAGGAGTTGTTTTTTTGTATCAGTCTAAATGGGATTTTTAAAAAAGATTTAATTTATTTATTTGTAGAGAGAGGGGAAGGGAGGGAGACAGAAGGAGAGAAGCATCATTGTGTGAGAGACCGGTTGCCTCTCACATGCCCCCAAGAGGCGACCTGGCCCACAACACAGGCATATGTCCCTGACCGGGAATCAAACCGGCAACTGCTTTCAGTTTGCAGGCTGGTGCTTAGTCCACTGAGCCACATCAGCCAAGGCTAAGTGGGATTTTGGTACTAAATTTATTTGTGAAAAGAACTTGTAGTGTTGAATGGTAGTGTTTGGAACAATTAAAGGAAAAATTTTACTAATGTCTCTAGGCGTAGGTATGTAAATTGTTTTAGTTTAGATGGTTTTGCTACCGTCTTTGTAGTAAAAATTTGAAACAGGTAGGAAGTGATTGGCTTTAGTAAAACTGAGCTTTATTACAATACATATCCTGTTTGGCTGGTAAGATTACAGGGTGAGCAAAGTGAGAGAGGATGTAAAGGGCTTTCAGATACTGTTGGAGACCTTTTGCTGTCTGAAGATTTCATAAAATTTCATCTTAGGTTCCTGGAGGTCTTTTTCTCCTTCTTATCAACATACTGCTAATTAAAATCTTTTTTCTCCATTTTCATTTGTCTTTTAGTGTTGGGTTTGATAAGGACTTTTGGGTGGTGGTTAAAATATTGGCCAAGTACACGGGACTGGGAAGCCTAGATACTTACACATATTTATATGTGAGGCTTATTTTTCCTCAGTTTTATTCCTGAAGTCATCAACCGTGAACTTTTTAGACCTTAGGCTTTCTTTTTGACTACATTCCAACAATTTTCTCGTTTTGAAATAAAAAAATCATTTATATAACACATGGCTGTATTCTTCTAACAAATTCAGATAAATGGAAATATATACATAGAGTTAAAAGGTGAAAGTCTCTGTAGTGAATTATATGATAGCTGTTAATGTAGGCTGTCTATTATCCCCTCCCCCATTTCAAGTCACATTATTCTTCCTCTTGGCCAAGAGATGGGCACGTGACCTAGGCTTGGTTTGTCATAATTCTCCATTCCTTTGGTCACAGTCATTGCTACAGGATGGCCATATGACCAAAGCAGGTTCAGATGTCTTCCTCGAGACTGAAAAATAGATGTCGGATAAGGGACAGGCCCATTCATTTGTTGTAATTTGTAGTTCCCTGACTATTGATAAAAGTTGATCATCTTATCAGATGTTTATTGTATGTTGGGTTCTTTGTCTTAAGGCTCTGTCTTCCATATTTGTTTGCTTTTGTTGTGTGATGCTTGTCTTTTTTATTGCTTCCTAGCCATATGAAGTAATTCTATTTACATGATATAGTTGTATTATGACGTGGTTGTATTTACACTAACTAAGAATGTCCTTGGTAGGCAGCTGACTCTGCTACCTAGTTACTTCAGACAGAAAGATATGAGATACTTACTACTCCAAACTAAAGACTCACATTGTGTGCGAGTCCACACATATTGGATTGGCCAAAAAGTCCATTATGTTTTTTCCATAAAATAAAAGACACATTTTTTATTTTCACCAATAACTTTATTGATTTGGATATTTTAAGTATGTTGACTATCTCCTGCTATTGGTTTCTAGTAGGTAGGGCCCAGGGGTACTGCTAAATATCTCCCAATGCATAAGACAACCCCACAGCAAAGAATTATTTGACCAAAATATTAATAGTACCAAAAAACTTTGCAAAACACTTTTCATGTTTACTCAGTCACAGCACCTTCTCCATACATGCACAGATCTTTTTTTTTTTTTTTGCATTTCAGTTGTGTTTTTAGTTTTCTTGAAGTAATAAAGCACAATATGCCAAAAATGTTGCGTATCTTCTTCCATCTTCAATATTAAAATGGCTGCCCCAAATTCACCAATTTCAGTAAGATTTTAAAAAATGCATGCTGATATGACAGCTGTCACAATACAATGTAACAAAATTGCTTTAAATGCAGTTAAAAATAACTAAGCACTACTAGAGCCATCGTACGGAAAAGACTCAGCAAACTTTTTGGCCAACCCAATATATCAGCTATCTCTGGACATTTACAGTAGTTGGTTAATATCTAATAACTTTAAATAGCTACCCAACTCTTTTAGTTAACTTGGGTACATGCCTTGATGGAATGCTCTATGGATGCTTAATTCAGGTAATTTTATGACACAGATGAATGTTGGGAAACTCATGTTTTGAGATTTTCCAGGTCAAAATCATTGTAACTATACTGAATGGCATAGAACTTTGGGATTCAATTGGAAGTTTGTCCATTGGTACAGAATCAGAACCTTTTTCAGAAGAAAATTTTGGCCTTATAACTTTCTTGGCTCACCTCTATGGCGAGGTGAGTTGGTGCATACTTAGACATCTTTACTGGCTAGGTTCCTTAATTTTCGTAAGAGGATATTAACTTCATTCTGCACTTGATTGACTGTGAAAGTATATAGTCTACCTGTAATCGTCAATGTAGAATAGCTTCATTCTAGCAAGTACGTGTTCACTTTGCTGCTCAATTCTTATGAAAAAATGTAGTAACGGGAAATAATACTTTTTGAGAATTGCTTAAATAAACATATTTAATACATTGTGCTAGAAACAATCAGAGTTTTTACTTGGATCAAGCCAGAATACCAGAGAGCTATGCATATTGATTGCATTGTTTTAAACTGGGGTAGAATTAGTTTTACAGAATTGTTATTTGGTGTAATGCAATCAGCCTTTATTGAGGGCCATTAAAACAAACCGCTTTATAAAATTTAGTACTCCTCTTAGTGCAGAATTCATGTGAGGATATTAATCTCCTTTATCTCAGTGCCCTGTTGATGCTGTCATAACTATTGCTATTGCTATTAGTAGCTGATCAGCAAGACTGAGATTGAACAAAAAGTGAGCATGGACAGATATACTTTTAGCTGAAGGCAAATGGCTTTGCCTAAGGGAGACACCATTATGGAGGGGTTATGTAATGGTTAGGAGTGTGGGCTATGGAGCCCAATTTCCTGGGCTTGAATACTGGTTCTGTTACTTCCCAGTTGTGTGTTATAACAACTCTTGGTGCCTCAGTTTTCTCATCTATACAATGGGGATGATAATCATACCTCAAGGCTGTTGGGAGAATTTTGTGAATTTAAACATATGGAATGCTTAGACCGTGCTTGGCCCAGGACAAGTGCAGTGAAAATGAGCTGCTATTATTTTTTTCCCTCCGTTTTTAAAAATTGTAGTAAGATATACACAAAATTTACCACCTTAACAACATTTTTAAGTGTACAATTCAAGCTGCTTTTGTTTTTATCATCATCGTTATTAGAACCCATGTAATAATTTTTTTCCACGTCTTGGTACCAGGAAAAGCTATATTTCCTTTGACCAGCTGGTTTGTTTGTGTTGCACACTCATCATGATTCTTGTAACCTGTGGTATTTCTCTCTTTGCAAGGGAGCTCAGAGTCAAATGTGTTGCTCTTCCCTTACAACTATGTAGGAAGTGGTGGCATGTAGTTGGTGTAAATTTACCTCTGATTTCATCTTATTTTCCTCCTTTATTTTTCTTTGTCCCAGTCTTGTCACTTCTTTCTTTTTAATCCTAATGCACTCTCTAAGCTGTCTCAGGTCATTTTTGGAATAATTTGGAAATAAAAAATCTTCATTATAGCGTGTACCCATGTTGAAATTTCAAATTAATTTTTGTTTAATTTACCTTAATTTGTTGACTGCTTCTTGATGCCAGAGAGGTGCTATAATTTTCATTAAGATATCTCAGTTCTCATCATTGGATGAGTTACTTCTGGGAAGGTTACTATTGACAGCTAATCCTGTCAATGGTGTGGGTTTTCTTTTAAGCTTTACTTACAAAAGTGCTTCTTGACTTTTTGCTCGGTTTTTTCCCTTGACCTTAGCTTCAGTCATCTCTTGTAGATTTTTTTTTGGGGGGGGGTGTTATTTTAAGAACTTGTAAACCCTTAGTTTTAAAAATTATTCTTCAAATAAGACTTTTATCATAGGCATAGCTTTATGTGTTGTTACTGCCTTCTTTTAAAAATCAGGATGCTAATTTATTGATTTTCAAAGGAAAAAGAAATGTCCCAAAGCCTAAAATATTCCCAAATCTTCTGGTTATGTGTCACTAGCATGTTTTCTCTCCTAAGCAGATATACCAGGTCTGATGCTGTTACCTTTTTTGGGAAGGCAGGGAATTAAAAAACATTTTTTTTTTTTGACACCAGGATTGATTAAAATGTCTTTTAAGTCTTTTTTAAATTTGTAGATTCCTTCTTCTCTCTCTTTTTTCACCCTTGTAATTAATCTGCTGCTGGTTTGTCTTGTAGAATTTCTTGCAATCTGAATTTTGGTTTAGTTTAACATGTTTCTCTACCCTCTATATACCCTGTAAATTGGAAGTTTGATATAGAAGCTTGATTAAGGTTTAATTAGGTGGGGGGAGGCACAATATGACTATAGATGGTATTATGAGGCATATATAATGTCATATCTTTTTGTGATGTTAGCAGCTGTTGGTATTGCTATTGGCTTTTAGTTCTTAAAATCCTGAAGTGCCTAGCTGAGAAAAGGGGAGCATTACCTGGAAATGGTAGCATCTGCTCTGTACACATAGGACTCGGTGACCATTTGAGAATGAAATAGTATCGTTATGGAATCAGAGAAGACCTAGGTTTCAGCCTTGGCTCCCTTGTTTTAGGGGCTTTTTGATCTTACTTACATAATTGACAGCAACAACAGTACCAGCAGATACCATTCATTTAGTACTTATTTTACACCAGGTTCTGTAGCTAAGTGCTTTGTATACATTGTGTAATCTAATCCTCATAACTACCCTGTAAACCCAGGCATCTTTATTTTACAGTTCACTTGGCTGAAAAGCAGTGAAGTAGGGATTCAAGTCTTGCTTGATTCCAATCTTGTGCTCATATCCCTTTGTTTTCCTTGTGAAAAGGAGTATAAATATAGCTAGCTGCGTTAACCATCTGTAGGGTAAATGAGAAATTGTTTGTGAAAGTGTCTTGAAAAATATTATAGATCTTGAAACGAGAAGCGTGTTGGTTTGACAAAACACAAGGAAAGGTGGATAGTAGAGGCCTTATTGCCTTTAGCTAAATGATAGTGAAAATTTTGGATGGAAAGAACCCTCTGGTCATTTTCTGACTTCTGTTTCCATTACTGTTGGTGTTGAATTTGGGAGAGTTTCCTTCTCTTGTTAAAACTGACAGTGACAGAAATTTTTCTGTGGTAAATGATACTTGTCAGTGGTCGCTTAAGTGTCTCTGGGTGAATAGTGATGTCTTAGTTTTACTTTATAGGCCACGTATGTAGACTTAGTACAGATATTTGTAAGTGAGAGGGCAAGAGTATAGTCACAGTTCTTTTTCTAAAAGGATAAATATTAAAAGTAGGGTGAGTGTAACTGAATTTGTAATGTTATATTTCTTTAGTTGGGTAGTGGGTATGTTATATATGTTAAAATTATTTCAGTGCCTTTTTAGTATGTCTGAAATACTTTATGATTAATAAAACTGTTAAAGTGCTGATCACTAATATTTGCATGTGTAATAGACTAAAAGAAATGGGTGTGAAGTTAGTACTTTTAGGTTTAACCTTCAGCAGTTTGTTAATGATAATTGGTAATGAGCACATGGAGAACTGTGTTGAGAAGAGATCTATAACCATTTCCAGCTCAATGACAGAGGGTGTTGTGTTGAGGACTAATGGCTGCCTGGCACAGACATGCAGAGTTTAGGGCTCTGTGCATTGTTTTTACCAAACCTTGGTAATGTTTATCAGAAAGCCCCAGGGCTCGACCTGGACACATTTTCTTGGCGCTATCCTTCTTGTAATTCTGTTACTCTGATTCATATTGTCATATTATATTTCCCATGTGAAATATCTAGGGTTTCATTGTGGTATTTCCAAGAAACAGTTCACATTTATTTTTATTTATTATTATGTTCATTGAACTATAATTCACATACCATAAAGTCACCCATTTAAGGTATATAATTCAGTGGTTTTTAGTATATTCTCTAACTTATACAACTATAACCAGTAATACCAGACTATTTCATTACCCCTAAAAGAAATGCCATAGAATCATGCAACATGTAACCGTTTGTGCCTGGCTTCTTTCACTTTGCATAGTGTTTTCAAGGTTCATTCATATTATAGTATGTGTCAGTACTTCATTCTTTTTTATGGCCAAATAATATTCTGTTGTATGGATATACCACATTTCGTTTACTTGTTCAACTGTTGATAGACAGGTATTTGGGTTATTTCCACTTTCTGGCTGTCATGAATATATTTACCAACAGTACATCAGACAAGAGTTTAATCTCCAAAATATATAAAGAACTCTATGACTCAACACCAGAAAGACAAACAATCCAATTAAACGGGCAAAGGACATGAATAGACACTTCTTCAAGGAGGACAGTACACATCGCCCCTAGACATATGAAAAGATGCTCAGCATCACTAACCATCACAGAGATACATATTAAAACCCCAATGAGATATCACCTCACACCTTTCAGAATGGCCATCATAAACACTTCAGCAAACAAGTGCTGGTGAGGTTATGGAGAAAAGGGAACCCTAGTGCACTGTTGGTAGGAATGCAGACTGGTGCACCCACTGTGAAAAACAGTACGGAGTTTCCACAAAAAATTAAAAATGGAACTACCTTTTGACCCCACAGTTCCTCTGCTGGGAATGTACCCTAAGAATCCTGAAACACCAACTGAAAAGAATTTATGCATATCTATGTTAACAGCAGCGCTATTTACAATAGCCAAGATTTGAAAACAGCCTAAGTGCCCATTAGTAAGTGAGTGGATTAAAAAACTGATACATTTACACAGTGGAGGAATTCCTGCCTTTCGCAGCAACATGGATGGAACTGGAGACTGTTATGCTAAGTGAAATGAGTCAGTTGGTGAAAGACAAATGTCATATGATCTCACTTATAAGAGGAATCTAATGAACAAAATAAAGAACAAAATAGAACCAGAGGCATGAAGTAATGGAATAGACTGACAGCTGTAAGAGGGGATGGAGAGTGAGGACTGATTGAAAGAAGGTAAAGGGATTAGTCAAAGATTATCCATGAAGGACCCATGGACATAGACAGTAGTGTGGGAATTGACTATGGAAGTGGGGGGTGGGCTGGGTGGAGTGGGGCTAAGGGGAAAAAATGGGACAACTGTAATGGCAGAAACAATAAAATACTTAAAAAAATAATCCTGTTGCCCTGGCTGGTATGGGGCAGTGGATTGAGTGCCAGCCTGAGAACCAAAATGTTGCTGCTTGATTCCCATTTAGGGCACATGCCTGGGTCGTGGGCCAGGTCCCCCGTTGGGGACATGCAGGAGGCAACCACACATTGATGTTTCTCTCCTTCTCTTCCTCCCTCCCCTCCCCTCTTTCTAAAAGTAAATAAATAAAATCTTTTAAAAAATAATGCTACTATCGATTTTCATGTACAAGTTTTTGCGTGGACATATGTTTTCCTTTCTTTTGGTTATATACCTTAGATTGGAATTGCTGGGTTATATGGTAATTTTGTGTTTAACATTTTGTTGAGCTACAGAGTTTCCCAAAGTGGCTGTACCATTTTACATTTGTACCAGCAGTGTATGAGGTTTCTGAGTTCTCCATATCCTTGCAAATACTTATTATGTGACTTTTTGATTTTAGCCATCCAAGTAAGTGTAAAGTAGCATATCATTGTAATTTTGATTTGCATTTTCCTCATGACTGAGATGTTGAGAATCTTTTTATATGCTTATTGACCATTTGCATATCTTTCTTAGAGAATTGTCTATTCAAATTGTTTGCTTATTTTAAAATTTGGTTGTCTTTTTATTATTGAATTGTAAGAGTTCTTGATGTAAGTCGCATATTAGATATATGACTTGCAAAAATATATTCTCCCATCATGTAGATTGTATTTTGACTTTCTCGATGGTGTCCTTTGAGGCACAAAAGTTTTAAATTTTGATGAAGTCCAATTTTCTATTTTTTTTCCCCTTCTTATGCTTTTGATGTAATAGCTAAGAATTCCTTGCCCAACCCAAGGTCATGGAAATTAATGCCTATGTTTCTTTTCTAAAAGTTTTACATTTTAGCACTTACATTTGGGTCTTTGATCTATTTTGAGTTAATTTTTCTGTAAGGTATGAGGTAGATCCCAGTTCTTTTTGCAGTAGAGATAGCTCATTATCTTCTAAATATACACATCAGCAAGCCTTTTAAGTTTACCTCATTTAATATTTTAATCAATATTTGATTTTCTGCCACTTCATTAGTTTCACCTCTGACTCCTGGCTAATGAGTACATTGTTGGTCTTAAATGGAATTTCTTTACCAAAGCCATATTAACCTTTACACTTATCATAAAATGTGAGATTTAGGAAGTTTGTTGATTATATATAATCCAGCCTCTTATCAGAGTAGAGCCCTCAGCATCTGTGACAGAAGGGCTTTCAACTTTTCCCTGGACTCTCTCAGAGATGGTTAGTTCTAGATGGTGAGCAGTTATTAGGCCCAACAGTTTCCCTGGCCAACTCTAGAAGCACTTGGTTTGTGTAAGAAAACATTTATACGTACTATCATGAACAGGCTCCTGGACTGTGTGGCTCAGGATCTGTGACTAACTCACTCTGATATAAAGGCACCCATAATTTATTTGACCAGTATTGTTGAAAAACAGCAAATTTTAATTTTTTTAAAAATATTTTATTTATTTAGAGAGAGGGGAGGGGAGGGAGGGGAGGGAGAAAGAGAAGGAGAGAAACATCAGTGTGTGGTTGCCTCTTGCGCACCCCCTACCCGGGACCTGGCCTGCAACCCAGGCACGTGCCCTGACTGGGAATCAGACAACCCTTTGGTTCACAGGCTGGCACTCAATCCACTGAGCCACACTAGCCATGGCAAATTTTAATTTTTTGGCAATAACATAGTCACACAAGCATTGGTAATAGTCTTCATTACCTGTATTCTATTTGATTGAACTCTATGTGGTGAAAGTAAAATAAGCAAGATTCTAGTCTCTGGCAATTATGACTTAAAATGAATAATATTAATAAATTAATAAAATTTGTATAGTATACTGGGTAATAAAATATAAACATAAATAGAAAGCTTAATTTGCTATGGCTTAGATTTTGACATTGAAAAACACTTATGGTCATTTAGTAAAAAAGTAAACGTGGTTTAGTATAATGAATGTCAGGTAAATCTGCAAAACTAATAGTGATATTAACTATTCACAGTTTAAAGACAGATATGATACCCATTCATTGGGTTAAGAAGCAAGGGTGTGAGCCAGAAGTAAGGGAGCCTATCATGTCCTGACCCGTGTTCAAATTTGAGCATCAGCAAGTTATAGCTGTCAAGTCTGGTTTAGCATTGAGAGAAAGCTTCTTTTTTATTAAAAAGATTTATTATTAAAAACATGTTTCTTGTGAAGTTTCTAAATTATTAAAGGTGCATTTCAGAATAATTTGGGATTTTTTTTTTGGCAGTCTTTGTTAAATTTATTTATCTTTTGGTATTTTGAGAGATTAAAGGTGATTCATGTTACATTACTTGGAGAAAGGCTATCTTGATTTCTTGCTTGTTTTTGTCCCCCTGTATTATGAAAGGAAAATAGAATATTGTGGAAAATAGGGGAAAATATTTAAAAGTAAAAGGAAGAAAAAAGCACAGAGCAAGTAAAATAAGCAAGTAATTAATCATATCTAGGCCTGTCCCTAGGCAAAAGCTATTAATATTTTGGTGGACTTCTGAAAGTTACAGTCTGGATTTATAATTTATTCAGAATTTTTTTGCTGTTTTTTCCCCCAGCTAATAATTATACTTTAATTTCATTGGATCAGGAGTTAAAAACAAACAACAAATGAAACTCTCAGTGAATCTCTTTCAAGAAAGAAATTATTCTTCTTAGTTCTGTCACTGAGAACTGGCCGTATCAGCTCAGCCAGCTGGTAATGTCACTCTGTGGGTTGTGTGTGACCTCCTGTGCTCTGCTGCCTGGCGGTGAATAGACTGGGTCTCGCTCTGCATATTATAAAGGCACAGTGGGCCCGGATTTATGGAATATATTTTTTCTCTTTATGAATATGAATAGGTTTTTCCTTTATTTAATTGAGGGGGAGCGAAGACAAAATGTTTATTAAGCTGTTAACTGAACCAAACTAATGGCCACCCTTGTGAAATGTTAGTAATATTTATATTAGTAGAGGTAGAGGCCCCACTTATTCCTGTTGGCTTAAACTTCCTGTTTATACATTTTTGTTACTTAGGCTCTTGTTTGAGTTTTTACTTTTTATACTATCAGTTAAATTGATTTTTTAACAAAGGTACCATTTTCAACAAATGGGACTGGAACAGTTGGATTTCCACATGCAAAATACCGGACTTTGAGCCATACTTTGTACGACATTAAAAAAATTAACTCCAAATTTTAGGACTAAATATAAAACCCAAAACTTTAATGCTTCTAGGGAAAAAAAAGCATAGTATAAAACTTTGTAACCATGAGTTAAGCAAAGGTTTCTTGGCACACAAAAGGCATGATCCATAAAAGATCCAAAAAGCTGATAAATTGGACTTCATCAAAATTAAGAACTTTCACCCTTCAAAAGACACTGTTAAGAGTGTGGAAAAACAACAGTCAGAGAAATGTAAATCCAAACCACAGTGAGAGACCACTTCACACTCTGGGTTGGCTAGAATAAAACAAGTCAGATAATAACAAGTGTTGATGAGAATGTGAAGAAATCTGAAACTTCATACGCTACAGAGGGGAATGTAAAATGTTGTAGCCACTTTGGAAAACATTCTGGCATTTTCTTGGATATCTCTCAACTCCTTTAACTCTTTGCTCAAATCTCACCTTGAGTAAAGGAGGTCTACTTATATCATCCTATTTAGTATCACAAATTTTCCTTTCCCTTCCCCTTCCCTTACAGTCCTCTTCCCTCCTGCTTTTCCTCCCCTAATATCACCTTCTAACATACTGTATACTTTACTTATTTTATTGTGTTTATTATTTACCTCTCTGCACTGAAATGTAAATTCTATGAGGACAGGATAGAATAGTGCCTAGCTTAAAGTAACCTCATTAATTGTTTGTTGAATGAATGAATGAAAGCTGGAACCGACACCAAATCTCTTGCTCTTTATCACAGTAGATGTACAGCCTCTTGACATTCTTTATTGAGTTTTCATGATGACTTAGTTTTTATAGTGATGATTCAATACCTGTATACTAATACATTTTGTTGTACTATATTTAAATTATTTTTTGCTATGTAGTTTATTTCTGAAGGATGGAGTTACTCATTCAGCAAATTATTTAGAAGCATTTAGTATCAAGCTTTGTGTGACAGCCTCCTAAAGATGAAGAAAATATGGACCTTGTCCTCAGGGAACTCTTGGACTATAGTGGAAGTACATAGAGCAACAGTTATAATGGTATTTGATAAGGGCACATAGTAGAGGCATTTGAAGGTAGAAAGAGATTATACCAGTGGCAGTGCCCAACTCTGTGGGAGCTAGAAATTGGATCCTGATTTGGGGGTGGTGTAGAAATGGGAGGAGGAAGGACACCTGATTAAGAAGAAGCAATAGTCAAGATGTACATTGAGGGATGGTTTTGGCCAGATATTAAAACAGATCGGAAGAAGGCTATGATTGTAAAGGATAAAAAGCTGAAGTAAATCTTTAATCAATAACAATGTACTAATATTCTGTAGTAATTTGTAAGCTAACACATCATTGTGATTGGAGGGCAAGCCTTGCTTTTAAAGAAATCTGAAAGAGGTAATACATTTAGATTGTATTTATCTTAAAGTATGTATTACACTCTTAGGAGGGGGTAGTATTGAGTATTTGGAATTTCTTTAAATTACAGAAAGTGGGTGTTATAAAGCAATAGCTGTAGAAGTGAACATGTTTTTGAGTGCTTATACACCAGGCACTGCTCTTCACATTTTGCATATGTTAATTCAGAATAATATATTTTACTTTCAGTTATATGTGTGGTCAAGTCATGGTCATCTATAGGTAGATTATTGCATTTGTGTTATACATTCATTTCAGAAGACATCTTCATCGACTGTCCCTCCATCTTCTCCTCAATATCCTTCTTCCAGTGGTCTTTACTACGCCTGACCAGCTTTTCGTTTTTTAAATCATCATTTATTCTTAATTAGTATTATATTTATTATTATTTATCATCTTTTTTAAATTTTATTTTTCAATTACAGTTTGCATTCAACATTATTTTGTATTACTTTCAGGTGTACTTTGTCATCTGTTTTTAAAGCTGTTATAGATTGTTTTTGTCTCTCTACCACATTTGTTGATCTTTGGTGAAGTTTTTAATAATTATATTTTATTGATTATGCTATTACAGTTGTCCTAATTTTTCCCCCTTTGTCTCCCCCACCCAGCACCACCCCTAGCTCCCTCAGGCAATCCTTACACCATTGTTCATGTCCATGGGTCATACATAGGTTCTTTGGCTACTCCATTTCTTATACTTTATATACCCGTGGCTATTCTGTAACTACCTATTTGTACTTCTTAATCCCCTCATCTCTCTACCTGTTCCCCCCCGCCCTCCGCAGTCTGGCAACCACCAAAACACTCTCTGTATCCATGATTCTGTCTCTGTTCTTCTCGTTTGCTTAGTTTGTTTTTTAGATTCAATTGTTAATAAATTTGTATTTTTTGCCATTTTATTGTTCATAGTTTTGATACCCTTTTTCTTAAATGAGTCCTTTTATCATTTCATGTAATAAAGGTTTGGTGATGATGAACTCCTTTAGTTTTTTTATTGTCTGGGAAGCTCTTTATCTGCCCTTTAATTCTAAATGATAGCTTTTCTGGGTAGAGCAATCTTAGCTGTAGGTCCCTGCTTTTCATGACATTGAATATTTCTTGCCAATCCCTTCTAGCCTGCAAAGTTTCTTTTGAGAAATCAGTGATAGTCTTATTGGAACTCACTTGTAGGTAACTTTCTTTTCTCTTGCTACTTTTAAGATTCTCTCTTTATCTTTAACCTTTGGCATTTTAATTAGGGTGTATCTTGGAGTGGGCCTCTTTGCACCCATCTTGTTTGGGACTCTCTATGCTTCCTGGACTTGCATGTCTATTTCCTTCACCAAATTAGGGACGTTTTCTTACATCATTTTTCCAAATAGATTTTCAATTTATTGCTCTTTCTCTCTCCTTCTGGCACCCCTATGAAGCTCATGTTAGAACACTTGAAGTTGTCTTGAGAGACTGCTTACACTATCCTTGTTTTTTTTGGACTCTTTTTTTCTTGTTGTTTTGCATGGTTGTTTTTGCTTCCTTATGTTCCAAATCGTTGTTTTGATTCTCAGCTTCATTCACTCTACCGTTGTTTCCCTCTATATTTTTCTTATTTCAATCAGTGAATCCTTCGTTTCTGACTGGATCTTTTTTAAGCTGCTGAGATCCTCACTAAGTTCCTTGAGCATCCTTATAGCCAGTGTTTTCAACTCTGCATCTTATAGGTTGCTTATCTCCATTTTGTTTAGTTCTTTTTCCGAAGTTTTGATCTGTTCTTTTATTTAGGCCATATTTCTTCGTCTCCTCATTTTGGCAGCCTCCCTGTGTTTCTATGTATTATGTAGAGCTGCTATGACTCTGTCTTGGTAACATGGCCTAATGTAGGAGGTGTCCTGTAGGGTCCAGTGGTATAGCCTCCTCTATCACCCAAGCTGGGTACTCAAGTTGCACCCTTTGTGTGTGCTAAGTACACCCTTCTCTTGTAGTTGAGCCTTGATGGCTGTTGGCAGGTCAACGGGAGGGATTTACCCAGGCCAGTCAGCTGTAAGGACTGGCTGTAACCACTGACCACCAACCTCCACCCTCCGGGGAGGATCAGCTGTGCGGGGGCAGGGTGATGGTGTTCTGACATGGTCTGTAACTGTTCACTTAGTGCGCAGGCTCTGGGGTTTCCCCGGTGGTGCAGGCCAAGGTCAGCCCTACCTGTGTTTTGCCTGGGGGCACCCTGCCTGAGCTATAAAGCAATCTGAGATGCAGCTACTTGTGTTGGACTTGGAGGTTCCCAGATGAAGCCAAGCTGTGAATCTAGGCTGGCTGCTGCTAATGCCAGCCCTGGGACCTCTTAGCAAGTGATATGGGGGCTGCAGGCTCACTGAGGCTGGCTGTTGCTTATTTGAGAGGATTTAGTAGGGAGTTGTGAAGCATGAGCCAAGACCAGCCATTCATATGGAAAAGCAGCTTGAGTGATCCTATAAGTTGGGTGGGATGGAGCCTCTGGGGATCTCTAGGTTGGAACAAACAGTGTTATCCAAGTGATGGAGTCTCAGATATGTCACCAACCTGGCTCTGTGGCTCTATGGCTCTGTGGAGGGCAGATTTAGAAAAAGGACATTGGCCCATGCCTGCCTTTCTGGGAGAAAGCTTTTCCCCAGCTCTTGCCTTGATGTCAGACACTTCAGTTCCACTCTGTATGCGACCGGTGCCTTTCAAGCTGCTACCTGGTGCTGGAGCTCAGAGAGAGTGATTCTGAATAAGTCCATGTGTGGGCTCTTTAAGAAGAACTTTTTGGTACTCCAGAATTTTCTTCCATAATCCACTGAGACACACCAGCCAGGGCTCTCTCTGGAATTTTTATTGACCATGCGTGAATGTGGTACCAACCCATTCTGCATCTCTGCCCCTCCTACCAGTCTATATGGATGTGGTTTCTTCAGTTTAATAGTTATTGGATTTGTGTTCAATTTCTGATGGTTCTGAGTGGTGGTTGTTCTATATTTTAGTTGTAATTTTGATGTGATTGTGTGAGGTGAGCCATGTTTATGCCACGATCTTGACCGGAATTATTGATGGGTTCTAGTGAGAGAGCAGGTGTCATGTAACACTGAAACATATGCAGACTTATTTTACTTAGTGTTACAATGTTTCTAACTTCCTGTTTCTTAATATTTCACTTATGTCTTCAAGGTTTTTCTCCAATTACAATTTAATCATGTATACAAATACACGATTGGAAGTCATTTTTCCCGGTCCTACTTATTATCATAAGCTCCCTCCCCTCTACTTCCCCCACCGCCATAAACTAGGGATACAATTCTTAGAAACCATAGGCTTTTAAAGAATTTGCAGGCCCAGAATTAGAGGAAAGAGGAAGGTTATGGGACAGAATTCACTTATGGGAGCTGGTTTCAGAGAACACTAGTGATAGACTTTACACAAAAATATCTTCACCTACTCTGATGATATTTTAAATTTTACTTTCTTATGCAGCCTGAAATTTGTATGAAACATTAATTTGGATAGACAAATAACTGCTTTTTAGATATCTCTGGTTAGATTAAGAGTTGATAATCACTTTTTGTAGATTGTTCTAGTCAGATTGCTTTTCTACCTTTAGTTGTGATTAGAAGGGAATGTAATTTTGGAGATCACAATATGAAGGTAAATTGGGACAGTCAGAGTAGGGCTGGCTATGCAGTAGAGTGCTGTGGTGTGGGGGAATTTGAGTGTATTGAAACTAGGGAAGGGGGCATGGATAATTCTGTGCAAAAAGGTAAAATTTATAAAAGGCAAATTGCTTTATTAAAAATTACTAGGAGTGGCACTTTAGGAAGTGACCGTTTTAGGGGAAGAAGGACTTTTTTTTTTTTAAAGCCTACCTTGTTCTAATGATCTTCTGCTCACTTGCGTAGAACTCAGGGTGATTCTCAGGTAGTCTCATTTTCCATGTTGGGGAGACAGGTATGGGGGTGAAGATTAGATTGAATTTGGGAAAGATAAAATCAAGTAAAATGTGACTCCACTATAATTAATGTAGTACAGCTTCGTAAAACAAGCTTTTGTGGACAAGCCTGCCAGTTGGGCCATATTTTTGACATTCCTTTTATGGGAGTATGCATATAAAATGGTAAGTGACTAACATACAATTAAAATTAAGGATATAATTTGTTCTGGAGAACAGACACCTCATATTAAGGATATGGACTGGGGAAACAGAAACTGAAATTTGTAAGGGACCTTTGGTTTTTTAGTCCATGTCTCTTCTGCTTGATTATCTTTAGTAATAATGACCCAAGGTCTACTTACTGGCCCTAGTTCTATTCTCTAAGTTGTACAGAACACATATCGCTGTCCATTTTGGAGTATCAGAAAAGTTCAGGTAATCAGTGACTGCTTTGATGTCTCTGTTTGATTATAGCTGTTCTGTCTTCCCATATGCTCTCTTTTCCATGCTAATTTCCTTAGCCTAATTGTTTCTTGTATACCACTGTTTTCAGACTCTTGGAAATCTTTTTAGATATTCTTACTTTAAATCCTTTAAAACGCGGCATCAAAACCTCAGGTAATTAAAAAAATATATATATAGAGAGAGAAACATCAATAGGCTGCTTCCCATATGCACCCTGACAAGGGCTCATGTAATATTTTAAATGTGGTTCTGATCAGCTCAGATTAGAATAAGTCTATCTTATTAGTGTGATTAAGGTAGTCTAAGTTTTCAGTTAGTATTTTTTTCTTTTTTAAAATAGTGTGTCTCACATTTTGTTCAACTACTTTGGTCATGTAAACCTGTAAGTAGATTTATTTGTCTATTTATATGTTTATTTTTATAATTGGCTATTAAGCTGGGTCTCCTGTCTTCATTTTAAACTAAGAATAGAGGAGAGCCCTGTCTGGGTGACTCAGTTAGCTGGAGCGTCATCCCTTACACCGAAAGGTTGAAGGTTCAGTTCCCTGTCAGGGCACATACCTAACCTAGGCTGGGGGCTCCGTCCCTGGAGCATGTACTCAGGCAACTGATGGATGTTGCTCTCTCATATCAATGTTTCTGTCTCTCTCTCTCTCTCTCCTCCTCTTTTCCTCTCAAAACAACAGCAACAACCACCACCACCACTACCACCACCACCACCACCAATAAACGTATCCTGGGGTAAGGATTAAAAAAAATTGACTGAAAAAAAGAATAGAATAGAGGATGGTTTAGCAAATTGAGTCATAGAATTTAGGGGCAAAAAGATTTGGGTTTTCCCATTTATAAACTTTATTTAATAAACTTTATTCTAGCCTTTTACTTTTAATTAAAAAATGTTTTATATAAGCATTTAAAGATGCAAAAGAATATATTAAAAATATGTAACCAATAAAGAATTTTATACAGCAAACATTCATGTATTTATCATCCTTAATTTATATCTAGTTTATTTTTAACCCAGTGTCTACCCTTTACATCATTTACCATTTTAAATTTTCATTTATTGAATTATCAGCTTTGTGTTATCAACAGAAATAATGAACAAGTTTTTAAATTACTGGAACAAGTCATTGAAAAAAATATTTAAAGGTACTCTGAGGCCGAGCACTGACGTAGGCTACCACAGTCCTGTTCATTGGTGAATCCTGAGTGGGTAATCAGCACTTTCTGGGCAGTTTCTTCTCTGCCTGGAAGTACCTAACCACTTACTTTCTACCATTTTTTTTTCTCTCTACAAGACTGTTTGAGAGATTGGTGTCAAATATATAATATATTCTCTGTAGTATTGTTCTAATTTACAAATCTAATTTTTGATGGTTATACTGTGAAAACTAATGTTTGCTAATTTTATGAAAAAAACATTTAGCATAATGATATAACTTAAACTCTTAGATATTTTTAGCTAGTGGTAAAATATACACATTCAGTTTTAGCATATAGCAGAGTTTTAAAAACTGGTTTTAAATTTCTAAGATTGTTTTAGTTTACAGTGCAACCCACAATGATCTCAGAAATTTTCTCCTACTTAGAAATAACATTTTATTGAATAGTTTCTCACTAAAGATTACAAAGTGCTTCTGAGTTGCAACCAAAGATTTCTAGTTATAGAATTAACACTAGGTTATTTTTCTAACACCACATTTGTGAATCTTTTAACAGTCAGCAGAATATCTGAAGAAATACTGGATAAGAGATACTCAGTACAGTTTTAATTTAAACAAAAATGATCAATTTGTTTACAATTAAGAGCCAGAGATGGATCATTGTTTTAATGCTATTTATGTTATGACATTTTAGTGAATGAATCTTTGAATCTTTATTACGACTAACACTATGGAATTTTTAGCTAATCAGGGGTATTTTTTTTGGGAAATAAAAGACACATCTGGTGAGCAGAAAAACCTGTTTCTTACACTTTACTTTTGCAATAACATGGCCCTGGGTATGTGTTTCAGATTTTTGGCTTTTGTCCATTTTGTCTCAGGTGGCCTATTCTTTTCTCCTACTGAGGCCTATTGTTCTTAATCTAGTTTTTGTTTTCACATAGCTACTTACCACTAGTTTATCATCTAAATGCAAATTAAATGTAATAACATGCCTTCCATTCACTCTGTCTCAAACTAAGTTTGTTTGCATTTTCCTTTTACTTTGTTCAGCCCTTCCTTTAAAATGGTCAAGTCCAGAGTTCACATGTATTTAGACTTGGATGTGTAGGACCTTGTAAATCTCTTCAATGGTGGTAGGAAAGGAGAGACTGAGATACGACTTGAGGTGGAAAATTAAGAAAAAGAAAGTGTATTTATGAATATTTTAAATAGATGATATCTTTTAAAAGGAATTGATTGATTGCTATGTAACCAAAGTCTTGTGGGGGATTTTTTTATCCAAAAAAGATTTTAGCTCTGACTGGTGTGGCTCAGTGGATAGAGCACCGGCCTGTGAACCAAAGGGTCGCCTGTTTGATTCCCAGTCAGGGCACATGCCTGGGTTGTGGGCCAGGTCCTTAGTAGGGGGCGTGTGAGAGGCAACCACACATTGATGTTACTCTCCCTTTTTCTCCCTCCCTTCTCCTCTGTCTAAAAGTAAATAAATAAAATCTTAAAAAAAAAAATTTAAATCCTCACCCAAGAATATGTTTTTATTGATTTTAGAGAGAGAGAGAAAGGGGCGGGGAGAGAGAGATATCCATGTGAGAGAGAAGCATTTACAAGTTGCCTCCTGTATGTGCCCCGACCAGGGATTGAACCTGCAGTCTTTTGGTGGATGGGACAGTGCTCCAACCAATTGAGTCAACCTGCCAGAGCTATATCAAATTTCTTGATATCCTCATCTCAGCAGTGCTAAAACCTCATAACAATAATAAAAAAGTTAATCTTACAGCTTTTGAATGTTATGGTGCCAGACTATCTAGAGTGTCCATGACAGACTGCTTAGTTGAAAACTGTCTTTGCTAACTTTTTATTTCTAGGATGGGGAAAGAGAAAAAACGGTTTTACCAACCAACAAACTGACAAGAACCCCTTTCCCTTCCTCGAAAGCCCACAAATATGCAGGTTTGGGAAACTGACCTTGTTTTCAATGTTAAGAGATGACTTTTTATTTGTTTATAGGGTATCTGATGAAATTACAGAGTATATCCACAAAAAGAGCAAGTCTTATGTCTGTGTTTGTTATTTGGTTACTTGTTAAAAATCAAATCTATAAATGCTTTTCACATTTTCTTCTCTAGTTTGAGCACTAGTAGCTACCTCAAAGAGAAGCCTTATTCAAAGGCAAACCCTGGCCGAATGTTGATAGACTAAAGTGTAGGTGATGGTGCATGTTGGGAGAACTTACATTTTCAAGCAGTATTGAGCTGTTAAGATGGTGTTATTCTTATCAAAGCCTCACATGATGTGAACAGTGATACGGTAAGCAGTAAAGTTGAATGAGCTTTGTAATGGGAGTTAGAAGATTTGGGTTCTAGTCCATGTTCTGTTCAAAGTTCAGAATTTGAGCTGACCCCTTATCTTTCTGGGATATAATTCTTTAATCTGTAACATGAGGGCTCGGATAAATGGTAATGGATGGAGACTTGACTTGGGGTGGTGAACACACAATACAATATACAGTTGATGTGTGTTAGAATCGTACACCTGAAACCTATATAATTTTATTAACCAATGTCACCCCCATAAGTTTAATAAAAAATAATAAAGTGCTTAAAAAAACATGAGGACTTGGATATGATACTCTTAAAATCTTTTTTGATTTAAAATGATCACATAATTATTATACCTTCCTACTCTCTCTAAATGTCTGTGTGTATTTTAATTTTAAAATCTGCTTCCCTTTCTTTTTCTTGGAGGAAAAGTTATGACTTTTCAAGACCAGTTCATATCATCATGAAACTGTCCATTCCTAATTCCTCCAGTTTTGTTTTTGTTCATTTATTTATCCAGCACACATTTATTAGATATGTATAAGACTTCAGGTTCTTTAAGGTTTAGGGAAGAGAAATATCAAGAAGACATAGACCCTGTCCTCATGGAGATTATAGCCTGGTGGGGGGAGAAAAACATTGACTACAGTATAATAAAAAAGTAATGTAACATGGCACAGAGAGGAAATGAGTCTTTATTCTCTAGTCAGGTAAGGGTTTACAGAGGATGGGGGACCCTGACCAGATTTTAAAATTAAAAAACAACCCTTTCCTGCACCTCAA
Source organism: Mormoops blainvillei (assembly GCA_004026545.1). NCBI lineage: Eukaryota > Metazoa > Chordata > Mammalia > Chiroptera > Mormoopidae > Mormoops > Mormoops blainvillei. The sequence continues at coordinate 93,714 of PVJD01004958.1, forward strand.
TAAAAGTACTAGATTCTTAATATAGAAAGAATTAGAAAATATAGCTTTGGCGGGTTAGCTCAGTTGGTGGGAGCATTGTCCTAATTCACCAAGGTTGCAGGTTTGATCTCCAGTTGGGGCACATACAATAGTCAACCAATAAATGCACAAATAGGTGGAACAACAAGTCAATGTGTTGCTCTCTCTCTCATATCAATAAATAAATTTTAAAAAGAATTAGAAAATATAGATAAGCAAAAGCAGGAAAACAACTGTTAATTCTTGATATGTATCTCTTCCCACCCTTTTGAAATTGGATTTTATTTTGTTTATTTTTAAAATAGTTTATTGTGGTAAAATACACATAACATACAATTAAACATCTTAACCCTTTTTTAAAGTACACAGCCCAGTGGTATTAGGTACATTCACATTGTTGAGCAAACAGAAGCTATGTTTTAAAGGATGCTTAGAAGACTCAGAAGAGTCAGTCTGGGGGAGGAAGCATTAGAGACAAAGGGAGTGATGAATGCAAAAGGTATGAAGGCCTGAAAAGGCATGTAGTGTATGGCCAACTAGAAGTAGTTAGATACCATGAGGGGTATTGGATGGAGAAGGGAAGATGTGGGGAGTCATCAGTCATATCATGGAGGACTTGGAATTGATACTAAGGCATTTAGATTCTGTCTGTGGGAGCTGGCAGCCAGTAAAGGTTTTTAAGGTGGGAAAGGGACAGATTGATGATGTCACCTGCATTTTAGAAAACTTATTCTGGCCAATTTCAAGAAGGCAGACTGAACATTCCACTACCTTTATGCTTGCCTTCTTCGAATCTATAGAAATAACAGAAAAAAAAAATGTACCCATCTGGAGAAAGAAGAAGGGGAATTCTTTGTAAATGAGAAGCAGTGAAGAATTTCTGAAAATAGATAGTAGGTTCTGTGGAACGCTCATGTCCAGAGGCAGGAAGGGTCCCAGAGTAATCAGTAGGGTGATTCATTAGTACTACTGCAACATGAGCAGCCAAGCAACTCCAAACTCTGTACACATTCTAACACCAATTTGGGTCAAGGTCTGTTTTCAAATGGGAACTGCATGTGGGAGCTTGGGTATGTGAGACCAGGAAGAACCTTGGGTAACTGGCTGTACTCACACTGAGAAGACCAGGCACTGAGGCAAACTGTCCTGTGGTATGTTGTTGTATGTCCACTCTTATTGAAAGCAGTATGAAATGTGTATTATTCCCTGAGTGAACTGTACCAACAGAAGACAGCAGACTGTAACAGAATGCCAAATACAAAGATAAGAATCTTCAGATGTTTCAGGAAAGCCAACACCATGAAAGAGAAGCAACGAACAGAAGAGCTTAGGGTCAAGTAAGTTACTAGAATAGAGTCCTAAAATAAATATAGCCAATCATTTTAGAGAGGTAGGGAATTTATTCTTAACAAAAACAAGTGGTTATAAAACAAGGCATTTATTAAGAAGAGTCAGTTAGAGATCTGGGGAATGAAAAATACCGTAGTCGAAATGGAACAATCTTTTTCATGCCCGGGGGGATGGCTTAGAACAGTGCGTGGTGTTAAGTGGTATTCAGTATATTCAGATTGTTGGGTAGTGAGACCAGGCTCTTTCTGGTGGGTCAGTGATATGAGATCCTGAACCAAGCAGCAGTAGGGACAGAGCTGAGGAAACAAATATAAGAGATGTTAAAATAAAGTATTAGTAAGACCAAGTGGGTATGGGAATGAGAGAGAAGGAGAAATCTAGAATAGACCTAGTTTCTTGATTGATTGAATGGAGAGATAATATTGCTAGAAACCATAGCAGCAAATTCAAGAGTAAAAGCAACTTGGGGGGTTGGGGATGGAGGTTACTACTCTTTTACTTGGACGTGTTGAGATTGAGGTGCCTGTGAAACAACCAGGTGGAGAAGTGTCTGTTAGGCTAGCAGATATCTGGGTTTAGAGCTCAGATATTTCAGCTTGAACAAGATTTTGAAGTCATACGAGGGGGGACCCAGAACAACTGGAATTATCTTCTGGAGCGGGGCTTCTTGTAGTACAGGCTTCCCCTACTAGGCGAATGTTCTAGGAACTCATCTGTATCAGTGCACCAGCTGGTGTCGTGACAGGCTGCATTTGGCTTCAGTGAATTTTTTTTGAAGACTCTTTCAACATGTTTGCCCATCTCACAATGGGTGATTTACTAGCGCAGCTGCCCACACCCTGATGAGTGTTCAGCAGTTTTTGACCAAAAAATGGTATGACCCCATGCCCCACCCTCCCTATGCACGGTATCTCACCCCAAGTGACCTTTTTTTTGTTTCCCCAATGAAAAAAGTCCTTAGAGGGAAACGTTTTACCGATGTGGAAGAGGTGAAACAAAAAAGGCAGAAGCACTAAAAGGCATCATAACTGACAAGTTCAAAAACTGTTTAGAGTAGTGGAAAAAACGTCTTAATAGGTGTATTGCATCAAATGGAGAGTACTTTGAGGGTGACCGAAGACATGTAAGAATAAATACACAATTTTTTATAAATAAATTCTAGTTTTTTTAGGTCCCCCCTCATATATAGGTGATAATGTAGTGGATCTCGTGCTCATGGTTGAGGTTACTCAGGAAGAATGTGTAGACTTTGAGATAGTATAACCACTACCATTTGAGAGGTATGTGGAAGAAGAAGAGGAGCCAGCGCAGGGAAGGGAGGGAAGACTGGTTGGAGAGTGAGAGGTGCACCAAGAGCAATGTCCCAGAAATCAGGGAAGTAAGGGAGTGGTCAACAGTGCCAGATTATCAAAGGGTAAATATGGGCTGAGTAGTCATTTGGCCATTAAGAGGTGACCAAAACAGGAGCAGCTTCAGTGGAATGGTGGGGGCTAAAACATGATTGCAGTGGGGTGAGGAGTAAATGGAAGGTAAGGTGGCAGCGGTGGTGAGCACAGATTCTGCAGACACAGGTTTGTAGAGGAGGGAGATATGTGAGAGCTGAGGAGTGGGGTGGTGCAGGGTTGAAGGAGAGGATGTTGTTCCTTAGACCTGTTTTCTTCCCTAGCCTCTTCTCTCTTCTCCTTTCTAGTCCTCTTCTTACAAACATTGTCAGCTATTTTCTTTCATTCTCTCCTAACCTTTTACCTCCTCCCATTTAACTCTTAAACTTCTCTCATTTTTATTGCACTGATTTTCTTTGTCTAGAAGGATTCATATAATAGCTTACATTCTTGTTCATGGATTTATATGTTCTTCTCCTTAGTTACTTGATACCACAAGTCTTTCAGGATCTTTTTTTGTGTTTTTATTTTGACCACAGTGTCACAATGAAGATGCTCAATTAAGAGTCCTTGAAAATAAATTTTACAAATAGAGGATGGGAAAATCCTGTTTTGGAATAGTTGTAGCAAAAAAAAAAAAAAAGGTGTGCATTTTATATAACTAGAAGTTTGATATGACTTCTGGGCAAATTTGGGTGACCTTAGAATGCATTAATTGAAGTCTTATGTTCAGATTACAGGAAGAATGAATTATTCTACCCAAGTGAAACTACATGTATTGTTTGTTGTTTGACTTTAATTCTGAATATCATAATTAAGAGGGACATTGGCAACCTAGAAACTTGTTCAGGAGAGGGAGAAAAACAATGGGGTTGAGTGCTGGTTGCCAACCCAGTAGCCTCCCTTTCTTTCTTAGTAACATAACTTCTATAATGTGGACGCTTCTTTAAACCCAACTGAAACAACAACATTTCTCAGCAGCTGTATGCAGAAGTCTTTGGGTAGGGCTTCTAGGAAAACTCCTCAAAGAGATTAACTCATCTGGGAGGCCTCACCAACAACTCTTCTTCCTTCCTCCTGTCTTCTGCCTAGGACATAGATGTGATTTCTGGAGTTTCAGCGATTATCTTTCGACCATCAGATGACCAAGCATAAATGCCACGGGATAAGTAAGGTTGGCACAGTGAAAAGGTAGAACAAGTAGGGGTCCTTGGTGACTGTAGAGCTACCAATCTGTCCAGACTGACTTACCTCCAGACCTTTTAAGTGAGGGAAAAATAAACCTCTCTATTCTATAAATCACAGGTATTTGTTCATGTGCAGCTGACCCTAATCTTAACTGACGCAGAGGGCTAGTCTACTGACTGGATTAGGGCTGTTATTGAGGCTAGATTTACCAGGCAGAAAAGAGGTTGTAGCCCTGTTTTGCAGTTTCCAAAGTTGACACAAAGGAGAGATTTTTCTGAAAAATATTTTAATGCTGATCTAAATAATTTTTGAGAGAGCCTTTCTCTGATCCTGGAAGAACATGACTATTCCTCTTATAGGTATGAGCAAGCGGAAAAATTATAGGTGATAAGGTTCAGCAGTTCAAAAGAAGAAATAATTTGAATTTTCATAGCAGATAGCTCTCTACCAAATAGTTATGACACTGCATCATATGTAAAAATTCAAATTCCTAGACTTGGTGAAATTTAAGATTCTGAGAACAAGAAAAAGTTTTTGGAAAACAAAATCATTAATATTGAATGAAAATATGCTAAATTTTCTTTTTTTAAATGATTTCGTTTATTTATTTTTTAGGGAGAGGGGAAGAGAGGGAGAAAGAGAGGGAGAGAAACATGGATACATGAGAGATACATTGATCAGCTGCCTCTCGCACACCCCCAACCAGCAACCCAGCCTGCAATCCAGGCATTTGCCCCAACCTGGAATTGAGCTAGTGACCCAGGCTGCAAGCTGGGTCAGTTTGCAGGCTGGCACTCAATCTACTAAAAATATAAAATAATAGTGAAAGTAGATTGGATACTCCAGAAAATCATATTAATAAATCAGAAGACTAGTTCAAATAATGTTTCAGAATTATGGAAAGGTACAGTTGGAGATTATAACAACAAAGATAAGTAGACACAGTGGATTGACCCAAGAGATCTGGTATACATAAATTGGGTGTTCTAGAAAGAAAGAATAGAGATGATGTATAAGTAATCAATGAATATTCAAGAAAGTATTGAAAATGTTGCTAAACTGGAAGCTTTACTTTTAATAAAACTCACCAAATAGCAAACAAGGTGAGTGATTATACTAGTTGCGTTTCTTATGTTTAAGGATAAGAGAAAATTTTATGAGTATTCAGAGAGGAAAAGCAAATGATATTCAAAGGAAAGATAATCAGGTTGGAATCTGTTCTTCTACTTAATGAAAACTACTGGATTAGGGAATTTCAGATCTTTGGATTTATGAACCAGTAAAATGGTAATAGAAAATTTGAGTAATTAACATAAATTATCAAACTTTTTTTGCTAAATAAAGATATAAAATGTAAAACATAAATAATTGAATAATTTTTGTTTTAGGGTGAACAAGACTATCACCTTTTTTGATTGTACTGAGGACTAGTGAGAACTTTATCACCAAAAAGTACTGATTCCTGGTTCAGAGCTGGTAATTACTGTACTATCTACAGTGTCCTGAGGGATCTCAGAGTTTAGCACCTTAACACACTATCATTTACATGTAAATGCAAAAGAGAGATTTCTAGATAGACATGGTTTCAGAAATTATACTAGCTTTGTACTTTTTCTGAAAAAAGTATCCAAGGAAAATATCTGTAGAATTATATAATTAATAGACTTGATTTAACAAATTAATATTAAACTTCATACTTACAAAGATATTTCATTTTGATTATCTGTAAAATAGTCATTAATTAAGCCACAGAAGTAAGAAAAATAGAAACTCAAAAGTGTTTATTTTAAGCATTTATTGCATTTCTACTATGTACTAAGCAGAGAGCTAGTCTCAGGATACAGTTAAAAAAAATAAAGGTAATGTGATTTTTGCCCTGATGGAGCTTATAGTCTAGCATCCAATATAAAAAATAACCAGGTAGTTACAATGCAGTGTGATAGATGAAGATAGATTAGATGGTGAAATATGAGCATGGAGTAGAAACACTTAACCCAGATATGAGGGAGAAGCAGAGACAGTTTTCTGAAGAAGGAACATCTAAGTTGAGACAAGACGTCAGGAGAGAGAAATTGAGAAGATTTCAGATTAGTTGATTGCAGGGAATACAAAGTAAGAAAAAGAAACAAATGACACTGGAGAGGTAACTAGGGACAGTATCACATAGAACCTTGAAAACAATATCAAGGCAGTTGGGCTTTATCCTGTGAGGACTGGGGAGCTATAAAAAGATTTCAATTATGAAAAAGCGATATGATCTGGTTTGTTTTTTAGAAAGATCACTCAGCCTGTAGTGTGGAGAATATTGAATTAGAGTTAGTAAAATCGAAGGTAGCAAGATCAACTAGAGAGTTGTCTTATATGTTTGTTCTAACAATAAATATTTTTAGGTCAGAGGTGATGTTGGGCTGGGTATAGTAGGACCATGGGATGGAGAAAAGTAGATGGATTTGAGAAAGATTTAGGCTTTGGTGTTTGGATATTAGGGAGGTATATATGGGGAAGAGGACAGACCTGATCTTAGTAGGTAGATGATACTATTCAGTAAAGGAACCCTAGAAGAGAAGATTAGGGAGGGATGACAAGTTCAATTTGAGGTGCCTATGCAACAGCTAAGTTGAGATCCAGTAGATAGTTAGATAAGTGGGCTGGAAGTTTAGGAGAGAGATCTGGGCTGGAGACACTGATTTGGAAAGTATCAGCATTGGAAGGTTAATTAATGTCACGGATAGGAAAGATCACCCAGGTAGAATGTGTGGAGAGAGCAGAGACAACTTAGGTGAAAGATCTTAAGAACACACACATCTAAAATGAGGATTGTCCTAAAAGACTTTCAGAAGAAATGACTAAAAAACATAAGACAGAAATTTAGGAGAGTGTGAAATAACAATTCTGAAACACTTGTGCATGTGTACTGCTATTAAAGAAATAAGTAGATGGATAGTGAATTGTGGGATGTAGGTTTCTTACTTTTGTAGAGAGAGGTTACAGATAACCTTGAGCAAGGAAAGAGCTAGGTCAAACCGTGTAATACTGGCTTAGAGTTGGAGACATTGGTATGAACTCATGTTTAGCTTAATATATGAGTAGATATGGATACAGACACATTATAGGAATTGTATGTGTATATGGCTTAGTATACAGACATGTATTTTCTAGCTCTGTCTACTGATAGGGCCTAGAAATAATGACATCTCCAAATTTTGATTTCTAATACCATTCTCCAACAAAAATACAGAAGCTCCTTGGAAAAGTGTCTGATTCCAGGACTGGCGCAGGGAAGATGCAAGTGTGCTGGGACCATTTTGTAGTGTCAGAAAGTAACAAAATGCTCAAAATCCAAAAAGACAGGGGCTTGACAAAAAAATAAAGGAGCCAACCTGCAAGAGCACCCAAGGATCAAAGCTGGGAAAAGTCTGAGCAATAGTAAGTAATATAGTGTTGGTTTATAAACCAAAGTATAAAGTAAATATCCCTAAATCCATACTGATTAAATGATTGATTAAATAAGTGTCCCTACTTATTTGTCTTGTACAGAAGAATTCCAAGTGATTTATTCAGACACTTTCTCCTTCAAGGAGGTGGAATTTAACTCTTGAGTCCTTGACTGTGGGCTGTACTTAGTGACTAAAAGAGAGGGGTTATTTGTGTAGATGCTGTTTAAATAAGCATCTAATTTATTGTGATTAAATAAGTCAAGAACAAAGGCATTTTCATGGGATAAAGCACGGAAGAATCTTGGTGATCCCAGTAGGAGCAATTCTAGGAAAAAGGTAGATTTGGGGGCTATTAATATATATGACTCCATCTTTAACAGGCCTTACAGAGTATTAAATCTGTGTGTTCTTATTAGAAGATTTAATCACAAACTGACAGCTATTTAAATGAACTTATCAAAAGTTCACTTAAAATATCAGATATGAGAAGATAGTTGAATGAATATCTTAATTATGTATTCATCTAGTTTCTTGTATTAAGTCTCAGAGAACAGAAGTATTAAGATTGTGTCATCTCGGTCTCCCCCAACATGAAAATGCCTATACTGAGTTCTGACTTAATGATATGCCACCTGTCTGTATAGAATCTATCTGTAAGGAACATCATTTGAATGATGTGCATTTTCTAAAATTGTATTTGAAACTACTGTCCAGTAGGTTCATTGTTCTTTGTGTAAGTATATACAGTTCAGATAAAAAATTACATTTTCTTCTTAGCAAAAAATGAAAACGTTTAATCCTGAAAATAGACCGAAATTTGATGCTGAGTATTTATAATATGCCAATATCATGAACTTGATATTGTCTGTTTCAGTTACCTATTGTCATTTAACATATCACCCCAAAACTTAGTGCCTTAAAACCACATCGATTTATTATCATTACTACTTTTCACCCAAAGACACTTTTTAATTGCTTCCGGAGGGAGAGGAAGGAACAGAGAGAAACATCTATGCAAGAGAGAAGCATTAATTGGTTACCTCCTGTACTTCCCCAGACCAGGGATCAAACCTGCAACCTAGGCATGTGCCCTAACTGGAATCAAACCTGTAGTCCTTCAGTTAAGGGACAACACTCAAACCAACTAAGTTACACTGGCCAGGGCTGAATTATTATTTTTATACAGTTCTACAGGTCAGGCATTTGGGCAGGGCCTGGCTAGGAGATTCTTCTTCTCTATGTGGCACCAGTTGGGATCACTCATCCTGCTGGTAGCCAGGTGGGATTGGACAGGACAATCTAAGAAGGATTTACTCACATGTCTGGCACTTTGGCATGCCTCCATATTGCCTTTCCACAGCATGGTAGTTTCAGAGTAGTAGAATTTGTTACATGACTTGTAATGTCCAAGAGGGGAAAAAGAGGAAACTGCTAGTCCTCCTGGTCTCTGGAGTTTCAAAATATCACTTTCACCACATCCTGTTGGTCAAGGCAAGTCACAAGACCAGTGAAGATTCAGGGAGCTGGGAAATAAGCCACATCTCTTGATGGGTGGAGTGACATGTGCATACAGAGAGGGAAGGGATTGATGGTAACCATCTTTGGCGAATAGTATGTGGCGGCACCAACTACCACAGTATCTATTTTTAAATTTCATATACATAGTTTTATTGTGATGAATCTTCTTTACCTTGTATTTTATTTATTTACTGATTTGAGAGGGAGGGAGGGAGGAAGAGAAAGAGACAGACAGACAGGCAGGCAGGCAGGCAGGCAGGCAGGCATCGATGTGTTGTTCCACTAATTTATGCATTCATTGGTTGATTCTTGTATGTGCCCTGATCGGGGATCAAATGTGCAACCTTGGTTTATTGGGATGACACTCTAACCAGCTAAGCTACCTGGCAGGGCCTTTACCTTATGTTTTAACTTGTAACCAGTTCAAGTCCTATGAGATATGAGGCAGATTATACATATAAAATAAATTACCTTAATTTAATAGACAAAATTTGGAATAATGGGGCTAAACTAACTCCCACTCTCCTTATTGTCACTTAAGTATAAATTTATCTTGGATTAAGAAGCATCTTGGATTACTTACAGCTGAAAATCTTCTAAAACATTTTTGCTTAGTTATAGGTAGTTATTGGGGCCATCTTGCTGCTTTAGCGTAGTTTTCCTGATTTGGATGGTTTACTGATACATATCCTTTTTATTTTCTTTTCCCTTTGTAACCTTTGTGGAGCACAGTCTAGCAGAGGTTATCATAATTTGAAATCCAGATGCTCTTTGATTCAGTAACTCCACTTCATGAGTGCACAGATACACTTTACAGCATTGTCAGTAATAGCAAAATATTGGAAACAACGTAAGAGTACATTAATGAGAGACTGGTTGAATTATAATATATTCATAAATGTAAAATTATGAAATTGTTAAAAGAAACCATGAGGGATTTTTATAAAGAATAGTATGAAGTAAGCTCTAAGGTACATGAAAAAAATCATGAGAAACAGTATGCCACCACTTTCTTTTAAAATATACATAGTAAATGCTTTTATATGTGTAGAAAAACTAAACACACAGTAAATGAGAGAAGGGAACTACATGATTACAGACAATTTCTATTCACTATAACTCTTTAGTATAGTTTACTTTTGTTCCAGGTACATGTATTAACTACTCCAAAAATTAACTTTAAAAAAATGCTCTGATTATTTTATAGCTAAGTTTTGTTTCATTTGTTCATTATCTTCTTGTGTAAGGCAGAATGTCAGACTCTATTCAGAGAGGTGTAGAGTAGTCTAGCTTTAGGGAACCTAAAGAAAAGATTAAATACATGTATTGTACCATGTTCCTTGATATGAGTATTCATTTTTGCATTGTCCATCTACTTTGCCCATTATTTTTACTGGATTGCTTATTCTCTTATTATTGTATTAAAGTGTTCTTTATATTCCAGAAACAAGTTCTTTATTAGATATTTGTTTTGCAAGTATTTTATTCAAGTCTGTGGCTTGTCTTTAGATTTTCATAACAGTGCCTTTTCAAGAGCAGAAGTTTAAATTTTCAGTGCAAAATATTAATTTTTTTCTTTTATGGTTTGTGCATTTGGTATCATATCTAAAACTCTTTATCCAACTCAGGGGTTGGCAAACTAAAGCCAGTTCAGCCCTCTACCTCTTTTTGTAAATAAAGATTTAATTGGAATATGACCATGCCCTATTGTTTACTTGTTGTCTATGGCTACTTTCATGCTATTATGAAAGTTACATATATTGCAACAAGACTATATACCCCACAAAGCCTAAAATATTTAACCGTCTTGCTCTTTGCAGAAGAAGTTTGCCATCCCCTGGGTTAACCTAGGGTCACCCAAATTTTCTCTTTTGTTTTCCTTAAGAAAATTTGAATTTTAAATATTTAGGTCTATTAATTTTTGTATAAGATAGGACATGTAATTGAGGTTCTTTATTTCTTTTTTTTCCCCATATGGATTGTCAATTTCCCCAGGACCAGTCGTAATAGAGACAATTCTTTTTCCATTGACTTACCCTGGTACTATAGTTGAAAGTCCTTCGACCATAAATATGTAACTCTACTTCTGGGCAGTGTCTTCTGTTCCATTGATCTGTATGCTTATCATTATGCCAGAGTTACAATGTCTTGATTCCATAGCTTTATAGAAAGTCTTGAGATATGGTAGTGCAAATTTTCCAACTTTGTTCTTTTTCAAAATTGTTTTGAGTCTTCTGTTATAGTTTCTGTGTATCTACATATGAATTTTAGAATTAGCTTGTCAGCTTTTACAAAAAGCCTTGTGGGATTTTAATTAAGATTTATGTTAAATCTATAAATTAATTTGGGAAGAATTGATATCTTAACAATATTGATTGATCTTTTAAAATAGTATATCTCAATATATTTAGGTCTTTGATTTCTCACTTAGTGTTTGTATTTTACTTTTTTAATCCTCACCTGAGGATATGCTTATTGATCTTAGAGAGGAAAGGAAGGAGAGAGGAAGAGAAACATCGATGAGGGAGAGAAACATCGATGCAAGGGAGAAACATTGATCAGTTGCCTCTTGTATGTGCCCCCACTAGGGACTGAATCCTCAGCCCAGGCATGTGCCCTGACCAGGAATCAAACCCATGACCTTTCAGTTCAAGGGACCATGAACCAACCAACTGAGCCACACTGTCGAAGGTGGTTTTGAGCACACAAATCATCCATTTATCTTGTTATATTTAGCTTAGAAATTTCTTTTTTGATGTCTAATATAATTGCTCCTGTTTTGTATATTTTTACCAGGTAGAAATATTTTGTGTTTTGACCTTGTGTCCTGCAATTTGCTAAGTTCACTTACTAGTTTTAATGGGAGATTTCACTTTTGAAAGAAGGCTTTATTTTTCCCCATCCCTAGGCTTTTGTTTCTTCCTCTTGCATTATTATACTTGCAGTACAGTACAATGTTGAACAGGAGTTGTGAGAGCAGATGTTCTTGCCTTGTTCCTAGTCTCAGAGGGAAAACATTTAGTCTTTCATGATTATGTCTGATATTAGCTATAGATTTATTGTAGATTCATGTGCTACACTGAGAATGTTCCCTTCTCTTCCAAATTTTCTGAGAGTTTTGAATTATGAATGGCTGTGGACTTTTTCAAATTTTTTTTCTTCTGTTAAGGTCATCATTTATGTTTTGGTCTGTGGATATTGTGAATTATAGTGATGGATTTTTTTTTGTATTGAACTAATGCTGCATTCCTAGGATAAATGTTAGTTGGTCATAATATATATTCCTTTTTAAAGATGTTGCTGGATTCATTTTTCTAATATTTGGTTAAGAAATTTTGTGTCTGTGTTCTTGAAAAGATATTGGTCTGTAGTTTATTTTTCTTAGAATTTTTTTGGTGGGTCTTATTTTTGTATTATAGTAATGCTATCATCACAAAATGAATTGGGAAGTGTTTTTTCCTCATTTATTTCTGGAAGAGTTTATGTGATATTGGTGTGAATTCTTCTGTAGGTGTTTGGTAGAATTTACCAAGGAAGCTATTTTAAATTATTATTATTAAATTTTCTTACTATAGCAATCACTTACTATCTAATTTCTTTAGTGGACTTGGTAGTTTGTCTTCAAACTTTCAAGGAACTGGTACAATTTATTGAAGTCGTAGAATTTATTGCCATAAAGTTTTCCATAATATTACGTTATTACCCTTTTAATACCTATAAGATTTCTAGTGATGTCCCCTTTTATTTGTGACTTCTCTCTTTTCATTTTGATCACTCTGGCTGGAGTTTATTTAATCTTATTGAACTTTTCAAAGAACTAGATTTGATTTAATAGATTTTTCTCTTTTTTTCATTTTCAGTTTTATTTCTTCCTTTGAATTACTTTGTGTTTAATTTGCTCTTCTGTTTCTACTTCCTTAGATTATTAATTTAAGACTTTTCTTGTTTTCTACTGTAAGCATTTAATGCTATAAATTATAAGAACTGGTTTAGTGGTATCCCACAAATTTTGATATGTTCTGTTTTACTTTTTACTCAATTAAAAATATTTTCTAATTTCTTTTATTTTTTGACTGTAGGGTATTTAGAAGCATACCATTTAATTTCCAACCTATGGTAATTCTTAATCTGTATTTCAGTTATTGATTTTTTTTTATGATTCTATAATACCTCATCCGTATATTGTATTGTGTGTTCACCATTTATCCCCCCTTTACCCTCTTCTACAATACCCCCTTCCATCCCCTTTCCCTCTGGTAATCACCATACTGTAGTACTGTTGTATACTGATAACTTCTACCTTTTAATTGGGTGGTTGGGTAATTTAATATAATCATTGGTTAGTTTGGATTTAAATCTTCTATTTTGCTAGTTGTTTACTATTTTGAATCTTTTTTATTTTTCCCCTTTTTCTGCCTTTAATTGAAAAAACCATTTTCATAATTCCATTTTATCTGACAGTCTTGGCTTATCCTGTGTATATATGTGTACACACACACACATGCACACACACACCCCTACCTTAGTGGTGGCCCTAGGTCATGGTTTCTCGGAGTTGGCACTGTTGGTATTTTTGGTTGGCTAATTCTTTGTTTTGGGGATGGGGGGAATAGCCTGTATGCACCGTAGGGTTTTAAAGCAGCATTCCTGGTCTCTATCTAGTAGGTCGTAGTAGCAACCATCCCCAGTTGTAATAACCAAATGTTCAGACTTCGCTTCATGTGTCATGTAGTAATCTTATTAAAGTATACTTTCATTTTCTAGCTCCCATTTTATATTATGTTGTCATAAACTTTACTTCTGTATTTGTTATTAACCCTACAGTACATTATTATTTTTTGCTTTAGTTGGTCTGTAACCTTTTAAAGTGACTAAAAATAAGAAAAAAATAGTCTTTTGTAGTTACTTTCTGTTTCTAATGCTCTTCATTTCTTTTTTGTAGATCCAGATTTTCACCTGGTAATTTTTATTCCTGCCTAAAGAACTTTTTAAACTTTCTAATGTCTGAAGGCGGTATATTCTCTCAGGCTCTGTAAAAAAAAAAAAAAGTTTCTTCATTTTTGAAAAATATATTTTTGCTGGTTATAGAAATCTTTGTACATTTTGATTTTTTGATTCGTGTGGATTTGGTATGTAGTACAAAAATTAAAAATAATATGCATGACTATGTGGATCTTAAAAGATAACAGGAAGATCTGAAAAATACTTCAGAACTGATTAAAAATGTTGGCTTACCCCTGGCTGGTGTGGCTCAGTGGATCAAGTACTAGACTGCGAAGCAAAGGGTTGCCGGTTCGATTCCCAGTCAGGGCACACACCTGGGTTGAGGGTCAGGTCCCCAGTAGGGGGCACACGAGAGGCAACCACACATTGATGTTTCTCTCCCTCTCTTTCTCCCTCCCTTCCCCTCTCTCTAAAAATAAATAAATAAAATCTTTAAAAAAAATGTTGGCTTAAAGCCCTTGCTGGTTAGCTTGGTTGGTTAGTGCATCATCCCAATATGCTAAGGTTGTGGGTTTGATTCCCAGTCAGGGCACACACAATCAACCAATGAATACATAAGTAGAACAACAAATTGATGTCTCGCTCACTCAAATCAATAAATTAAAAAATGTATATTGGTTTATGAAATGAGAATTGTTGGTGTAATACCTTTATGTTACATAAATTATATTTTACAAACAAAGAGATAGAAAATTACAAAGACCAACGTTTTATGAATCTGCCTCCAGATGAATAAATATATAAAAAAGGTAACTTTTTAGTATGATTTGAAAGGTTTTAGTTCTAGGCCCAAAGTGTAATATGGATGATCTGTTAGCAGCAAGGAGCGTGGTGTGCATGCAGCAGCTATAACAGAAGTACGGCACTCAGAGTGGACTGAGCAACCATTTCATTCTCCCAAATCACTATACCTGTCCCTGGAAACTGATAAAATGTGTCTGACTATTCTTAGGAAAAATAAGGACATAAGAATACCAAGAAAATTCTTATCACTAATTAAAACATATAAAGAAACAATAATTACATTGCTTAAACAGATTATAGCCCAGAAATCAACTTCATTGTTGACAAACAAATGAAATACGTAAGAATAAACTTTATGAACCAAGTGGCAGTGAGAATCACTTAATGTTCTTAGGAAAGCGGGTGGGCAATTTGGAATACAATTTAGATTAGAGTCAGATCTCATTCCTACATCATTTGGAATGAAGTATTCAAATAGCCCACAGAAAAGTGAAAATGAGACTTATTTATC
The DNA here is from genome assembly GCA_004026545.1 of Mormoops blainvillei. Taxonomy (NCBI): domain Eukaryota; kingdom Metazoa; phylum Chordata; class Mammalia; order Chiroptera; family Mormoopidae; genus Mormoops; species Mormoops blainvillei. Next base: position 108,866 of record PVJD01004958.1, read on the forward strand.
TGCTATCATGGAAGGGGAGCAATGTCTAAACAGAGACATAATAAAGGAAATGAAAAAGGCAGTGATGGACAAATCTGACCATCTAAAAATAAAAACTTCTCTATTAAAAGCCAGTGATAGACCAAGAAAATGTTAAAAGTCAGTGAAAGAAACAGTATCTTCACATTATAAACAACCTACACAAGTGGTTAAGGAAAACAAGAAGAGACCCCTCTCCCATCTCATCCCCCATAAGTCTGGAAGAGGGAGAGTGGCAAAAATGTGGAAACAAGACAGTACGAATTATGGGAGAAAGACCTGATTAACAACATATAAAGGGTTACTGGGTAGCATTCAGTGTCTACCTGAATTTGAAGACCATAATACTATAGTAGGATCAGTCCATAGGGTTTTGTGTTATTTTTTCTCTAGCAAGTGATTGAATTGACCCAAGATTAGGAATATGAAGAAAGAGAAGTACATACTAGATAGACTGATAGCTTGGGTGACACCAAGATTTTGAGACTGGTGATAACACAGCAGCTGGAGACATGAGAGTAAGTAAAGTGCTTGGAACGGATTAAGTGTGGACCCAGGTTAGAAAAAATAGAGTGGGATATTGAATGACAGAGAAGTAAAGGGCAGGGCAGCCAGATGGCATGAGTCTGAAGGAAGGAATGGGGTTGTTTGTGAGGTGGGGTCTGGAAATGTTCCTGTGGAGAAGGTTGATCTACTGCATTAGCCTTCACTCTAGAAAGTCCTTTTCAAGAGCCAGATTTAGCCCAGTGGTTGAAAGGAGTGTTCAGTTATATCGTTGAGGATGTAGAGGTGATTTGTTTTGCTACGTAAAAGGGGTTTCCAGAAGTTCCTGGAGAAAAGGTTGGAAGGAAGGGCCATAGTCGTGGAACACATGAGTGGCTCAGAAAGCGTAGAGAACATGGACATGAAAATAGGAGAGAGAGAGAATAGTTGGCCAGAGTGGTTTGTGTTTTCAATAAAGCCCAAGTGTGACAAGGCTGAGAACTACAGATAGAATTAACTAGCAAGATTCCTGATTGGTACAATGGTACAATGTACCAGTTGTATCACTGGTACATTGATTGTTTCTGTGGTACAGTGATTGTTTCTGGAGCCTGATCCACTGTGTCTTTGTGATCTAAAGGGAATAAATAGTAACCCTGGGTGGTAAAGCCTAAAGCAGTAGAGATTTAAATAATGAAGGCAGGTAGGGCAGACGTTTCTTAAGAATTCTCTTAGGTCTGCGAAGTCCCTACTGTTTGGAGTTAGCTTTGAGGTAGAGTGGGAAGATACAGTACTACTATTAGTTTGGTAAAATCCAGTTTGTCTTATCCCACTGCCAATGACCCAGGAAAGAATAGTAGCCATCATACTGGGTGCTTTCTTATCATAGAGGTTATCTTCTGCTGGAAATCCTGTTTCCTCCTACTGTTCCATTTTATCTGAAACTGAGTACTGAGGCTACTCCTCCTGGGGTGACTTCAGGAACTCTGATAAGTAAGCTAATAGTCACTAGCCCCTTGTCTCCTTGGAGTACCCATGCAAAGCAAATACCAGTTCACTGCATGCCTCCTTTGGGGATCTGACCTTTTTAAAGCCAGTAACTAATTACTTCTTATCAAGTTTCTTCCTCTTTCTTTCTGTTTTTCACCTTTACTCTCTAATTTCAATATTTAAAATCCTTAGGAGGGACAAGGATGGGAATTGGCATTCCTTTAACGATTAAATTATCTGTATGAGAATCTTTGCTTACAGGGAAACAATGATGTATCACACTATCTAAAATCTGTAATGCTTTGAGTCGACTAAATATGTTGTCTTTCTCTTACTTTAGATCTATCCATACTAATGGAAGTGTAACTGGAACCAACTCCGATGATAAAATCAAGGACCATCAGGCAAGATCATGCAGTAGAAATTTTTGCTTCCAAATGAAGACATCAACATTTAGAATTTCTACTTTCTAAGGTATTTGAGGCATATTTATTTTTAATTTGACTCCTTGGTAGTCACTTTATAATGTTGGCTTCTATATATAGATTTCATAAGTTTAACTTTTTATGTTAACATGGTTAGCTTTTGGAGAAGAGTTTACCCCCCTCCCCTGGCACACTCCCTGCCCAAAACTGAGAAAAGATCCAGATTTTAAAATGGTGTAATCTTAATTAGGAAAGTGTATCCATTATAAGAAATTAAGGTATATGAGGTCTGACTGGAAAAAGTCCAGCCATCATGAATATAACAAGAACAGTTTGCGTGACATCGATGTAACCTGGCAGCCAAGGAGAGTAGACTGGAATGCACATGTGTGAACAATGAGCACGTCACTGTACTAGTCAGTGTGGGTGGTAGATGCTGTTGAGTGAGCATGTGTACTGTGTGGCCGTCACATTCAAAGTCACTGAGTGAGTAGAGCAATGAATCTATATCAAATTTTGCATTAAGCTTGCACATTCGTCCACGGAAACTATTCAGACAATTCCAAAGGCCTTCCAGGACAATGCAGTGAGTGCAGCACAAATGAAAGTGTGGCACAGACACTTCGAAGATGGTCAAAAATCTGTTGAAAGTGATCCACGTTCTGGAAGGCCAGCAACAAGCAGAACACCTGAGGATGTTGAATGTGTATGGGCTGCCGTCAACAAAGATCAGCGACTGAGTGTGAGAACTAGAAGCTGATCTGGGGATTCCAAAAACTACTGTGTCTGAGATTTTGACTAAGGATCTTGCCATGAAACGTGTTGTGGCAAAATTTGTTCCGTGATTTTGCTACCAAAGCAGAAGGAACAGAGTGCTGCAGTTGGGAGAACTGTGTGAGGTCCCAGGTACCTACTTTGAAGGGGACTGAGGTGTCATTGTCCTATGTATAATCTTTCTTGTATCTTACGTCTTCTTCAATAAATGTCTCTATTTTTTACATAACATGGCTTGGTACTTTCTGGACAGACCTCATTACTGAGTGCAGATGAAGATTCAGTAAACTATGTTAGAAGAACTAAAATAAATGCCAATTTAATAGTTACTTATGTCCTGACCCTCAGAGATGAGCATCTGAGTTTGGCACTCTGTAACAGAGTCTGCTCACGTGATACAAGAGATCTTAATAATTGTCCTTTAATTTGATTTGGAAACTCTTCTTTCCCATTCTCCTAAACTTGTTGTTAAGGGTTCTCTATTCACCAAAAAGTGTCACACTTTTACTCCCCGTAGACTGTGCCTGTAGGACCTTCCAGGGGTGTCCAACCTGAGGCCTGTGGGCTGCATGCAGCTCAGGATGGCTGTGAATGCAGCCCAACACAGAATCATAAATTTACTTAAAACATGATGAGATTTTTTTGTGATTACGTGTCTCAGTGTAGTTAATGTATGGCCCAAGACAACTCTTCTTCTTTCAGTGTGGCCCAGAGATGCCAAAAGGTTGGACATCCCTGCTTTAGGAGTTGATGGATTAGTTTTACTTGGACCAGAAAAGTGAGATATGTAATTAAAGAACCAAGTGACACTTCCAAATTATGAGGTGGATCTCCACTCTAAAGACTACATAAGATAATTGAGAACAATCAAAGAAAACATCATGTTAATGAAAAACAAACACAGTACTTCTGTTTTTCTAAAATACATATAAATTGCAAACAGGGTACAATTAGATGTTCATGTAAAAAGCAAGCTTAAAAAAATTGTATCTTTCCAAATATGTGGAAGGTATGGAAAGATGATTATTTTAGGGGATAGATCCAAGTTGGCTGGTCCTCTGTGTACTTTATAGAGGTTTATAAATTAATCTTGCTTGAATATAAAGAAGATGAAAATATGAGAAAAAATGTATCACTTATTACTGAGATTATTAATTTTCTGTTTTGGAAGAGCATTTAAAGTGTTAAATTATAAAATAATAGAAATCCATGATATTGAAAGATTATAAGACTGCTTCAGTTAAAAAAAAGATTACCTTCTAGAAGGGAGTGGTGTAATTGAGTAATTTTTGTCAAAGAAAGGCTACCTCAAATCAAATAATAAATGAAAAAAGTTAGGTTGCCTTGATGAGAAGTTTTAAAACTTCCTTGACAGCTAGTATATGTATATGTACTTTTCTAAAATTTCTTGGTGTGATTTTGAATCAAATGGAAATAATGAGTAAATATATAATTTGTCTTATTATCAGAACCATTTCCCTTACTTTTTAGATTTCTTTCCTTCTTTCATAATTTGTCTTATCAGAACCATTTTCCTTAATTTTTAAAGTATCTTTCCCTCTTACTTTTATTTAACATCATTAGTAAGATATCTAAGCTTTGCAAAGGATGTGGAAGAATATAAATTATTCTATAACTTCATTACGAATGAAGCTGAAGACATCTTTCATTCAGAATGTTTACTCTGGGGCTAGGGAGGTTAAATACACTCATCTGAAAACCATTTAAAAACAATCAAAACGAGCACATGAAATCATAATTTAGCATCCCTTCCTAAGTAATATAGTTAAGTTCTATATTCATATCTTAACAAAAATTAAGATTAGGGAGTAGGAAGTTCTGATCAATTGAATATGTTAATTGATTTTGGTTGTTAACCATTTATGACTCGATTTGTAAAACTGCCACATAGCCAAATTAGGTTGCTTAAATCTTTAATTAGGGATTTCAGATTCATCAGTTTCTTCTATCTCTCCACTCATGTCAAGCTTTCACAGAGTGATACCCCTATTAATATTTGCATTTTTCCTTTTGAAAATGAAGAAAAGTGAAATTTTCATAAACTCATGCTCAGGAATTTTATATAATACATTTTGACAATATTTTCTTGTAATTTTTTGAGAGGTCTTTAGATTTTGTGATTGTGGGATTTTTTTTGTCGGGGTGAGAGGGGTATTAAAACAAAAAATCAGTAGCTAAGTTAAGACCTGAGAACATTTGTAAGGTTATATCTTAGAATACAGTTTACATTTATTTAAAGTGGTACCTTTAAAGAAATATTTTATTCAGACTCAAGAAAACATTTGAAAACAAATTTCAACAAGGAATAAAAAGGAAATAGGTATATTCCCTTGCTATAGTTGTCTCTGTGGTATAATAGAAAGAGCACAAGCTTTGGTTCTTCTATTTTTATGGTATCCCAGGGAATTGAATTAATACGAGGGGGAACCCCCTCCACAATAAAACTCGGAATTACCTTCTGGAGGGCGGACCTTTTGTAGTACAGGATTCCCTCGCTAGGCGTGGTCTAGGAACCCATCTGTATTAGTGTGCCAGTTGGTGTTGTTGTCAGAGGCTGTGTTCGGCTTCAGGGAATGTTTTTTTGAAGACTCTTTCAATGTGTTTGCCCATTTCGTGATGGGTGATTTACAAGTGCACCTGCCCACACCATGCTGAGCGTTCAGCAGTTTTTGACCAAAAATGGCATGACCCCTGTGCCACCCACCCTTTTTTGTTTCCCTAATTAAAAAAGCCCTTGAAAGGAAATATTTTGCCAATGTGGAAAAGGTGAAAGAAAAAATGGCACAAGCACTAAAAGGCATCAAAATCCATGAGTTCAAAAACTGTTTTGAGCAGTGGGAAAAATGTCTTGGTAGGTGTATTGCATCAAACGGAGAGTACTTTGAGGGTTACTGAAGTTTAAACATGTAAAAATAAATACACAGTTTTTAATAAATAAATTCCAAGTTTTTGGGGTCCCCCTTTGTATTTCTTAGTTTCCTTTTCTGTAATAATTATCTATTAGATTTGTGATGAAAAATGAAATAAAGATATAAAATTGCATAAAATAATGCTTTTCAGTGTGAAATTAAAGAATGTTGCTAAAGACAAGAGAAGATCACACTACCAGAGTATCAGTCACAGTTATTCCTCTCATAGCAAAAAACAGGTCAACTCACACTACTGCACAGAAGCTTGTAAAACCAGTTTCAAAGTTAATGACAAATATTATGCTTGGAGAGAAAGTAAAATGAGCTTTTGGCAAAAATCCCTTATCAGAGGTTTACCATCTGGAAAAGCAATTACTGTCATGTGTGCATGCTAGCAGAATTTTTGTTTTTCAGTTGAATGTAAGCTCTGATGTGCAGAGGACATACCAGCACTTCATATTGATATGTTACTGTTACCAGTGCAAATACACACTACCTTAGGAGAGTATTTTGTCATTGCATTGTTTTTGTTGTTGGTAGTGGTTGGTTGGGTTTTTTAAAGCCATTTTTGCCTAGAAAAGCTGCATTGGTTCCTGTGATCAAAGCCCAGCTACTTTAGCTGCAGGAAAGGTGCACTTGGTTTTTGTAAAAGTAATTGCACCAGGGTATCAATTCACCTCTCTCTTTGGTCAGAGAGGAAGAACTGGCATTCAATAATGTGATTTCTAATTGTGGTTTAACATTGAAGAAAATAGTAAAAATTGTGGAAATAAGCAAATTTTGGCCACTAAAGCCATGGTTTTCTTTTTAAGAATATTGTGAAGACATGGTCACCAAGTATAGAACCCTGCCTTTCCACAGTGATGTGTGCTACCTGTGTAATGTGACAGGGCTTGACATGTTAATTAGTTTTTTAGTAAAATAAATATTTATTTTTTATTGATAATGCCATTTCTCTGATTTTAAGGGGGTATAACTTAGCGAATACATTTAATATTTCAAATAGTCAAAACTTACAAATTCATATTCATAGTATCATAAGTTTTAATGTTAAGGATGAGGCATGAGGATTTTATAAAAAGTCTGAATTGTGGTACAAAATAATTAAGCCTCTAATAGTTTGATTATGTCCTCACCCTTGATGACTTTATTACTTTATTAAAGAAAAGACAGTGAATTTTTATTGTGCATGTTTAAAATCCATATCCAAATTTTGAAATAGAACATGAGGAAACACTTTCCATATTCAAAATACCAGCAGAGAATAGATTAGGAATCTTTTTGATCCACTCTCTCAAATTGAAGCATTTAACATTGAGTTTTCAGTGAGATATATTTTCTGGGGGGCAGTCAAAGAAATGCTGAAAGTAGACTTCAGTAAGAAATATTACTGTAATTTCTGGGTACGTGTTTAATTACAAAATCCAGAGTGGATAACACAGCTAAGTTGTAATTAAGAATCAGGAATTTTTAATTCAGTAGAAGTAAAGAATAAGAAAGAAACTAGCTGAATAGGAAAATCACTTATGGCTAAAGCTTATTCTATTTCTGAGACTTTGAGCATTTTGCAAGGAAGTTATCAAACACTATATAGGGCATGGCAAAACAGCTAGGGTGCTGGGTTGAATGGACTCTGGCTGCCAAAGATGAGCATCAGCAAGTATAAATGCAGTATGATCCATCTCATCATGTATGTTTAAGTCTGTAAGTTCATACTTAAAAAAAAAAAGAACTCATTAGTTTTCTTTGGAGTATTGCTAAGGAACCAACTATACCTCAAGGTAACCAAATAACCGAGGAGAGGAAGTTTTTTTTTTTCCTCAGGAGTATTCTAGTTAACAAATGAGGGAGGAGTGATAAATTGAATATCACTGTTTTGTAATGAATTCCTGGACCTAAGCAAAGATCATCAGTGGTTGCTAACATCACAGAAAGACAACCAGACATTAGATTTCCCTTAGTGAAAATTCATAACACTACTTGTGAACTATTCTTAACAAAAAAATTGAACTTGAACCTGAATTAGATCAAGCCTCTAGCCCTACTACCCATTTACAGGAAATATAAAAGACAGGGAAACACATGAAATGATACCATGGGGGATGCAGTCAGCAAAATCTAGGTTTTGGGAAGTCCTTAGGACACACAACGTAACTTGGTTTTTTCAACAAATAAATTGAAGGTAACAAAAAGAAAGATACGAAAGAGGAAATTTGAGATTAACAGTAATGTTTGGACTTTCCTTGGGTCCAGATTTTAATAAATAAATATTTATGAAATAATTAGGGAAATTCAAACAGACTGGATATTTGATATTAAGAAATTATTAATTTTTAGATGTGATAGCAGTGTGTAGTTGAAAAAACACCTTTTAGAAATACATATTAAAATATCAATGGCTGCAATGATATGTCTAGGATCTGCTTCATGATTTTATAGAGCAGAAGGAAGGCAGTGGATAGGGGGAAACACGATTGATCATGAGTTGATAGTTGTGTAAGTCAGGCCCTTGTCGTGTTGGAGGTGGGGTGGGGCTATAATTCTCGTTATCATTCCCTAAGCTGTTTTAAAAGTCTCCATAAGAAAGAGGCTCAGAAATTTACATTTTCTCTGTGTTGACTTCTAAGAATACAGTTGAATTATATTTATTTAGCAACCTGCTGAATTATTTCTAATAATTTATTGAGTCTGTTGGGTTTTGTATATAGAAAGACATATTACCTGCAGAGGACAGATTTACTATACAGTGCTTACTATTTACAAGGCTCTCTTATAAGCACATGCACACATTTACCATTAGGTCCTCAAAAGAGCTCCAGAGACCTTTGCCCAGGGTTGTGTAGCTGGTATGTGGTAGTTCGGGCATTCTAGCCCTAGAGCCTGTGTTCTCTAGGTTTTGAATCTTCCTTAAAACTTTTTATTTTTAACCCCTCCACTTTAATCCTTACAACTTTTCTTTCTTTTGCTTTTCTTAATGTACTGGCTGGAAGTTAAATTTTAAATACCAGTTTTCATTTTTCATTTTGATTTTGGAAGTTGTCTTAATACTTAGGTAATCCAGCATCCATTTGAGTTTACTCCTTTACAGATACAAGGCACTCACTAAGAAACTAAGAATTAACTTAGTGTGTAGCCAGAAACAAAAGAATAAAGTGCATTATAACAGCTTCTAGTGTTTTTTAAAAATAGTATATATCTCCTGATCTGTAAGCAACCTATTCATGGCTCATTTTACTTTTGAATTACTTGTTGATTTTATTGCTCCTATTTGCTGAATTTCTTTATGACTCTTAGATAAAATTACTCCTTCTTTTTTTAGATAAAATTACTCCTTGCTTTCCCCAACCCCCATACCTGTTATATAATTACTTCCTACCATGTACATAGGTTACATGAAATAAAATTAGGCAAGGCACTTAGTACACTGCTTAGCACATATGTATCTAGTAAATATATCCTTTGGTTTACGAGATACCTATTTCATAGTTTTGTTTAAAAATTGTTCTTTTTTACAATTAATTTTTAAAGTTGGGAGGGACAAACATGGCTTAGTTACTTTAAATCCTAGGCCTGGGTCAGGTGGGAAAATCTGTTGATAATGTCTTATGGTGGTTTAATGAGTAATCTCTGTGTTCTCTGTAAGGAACTTTTTTTTTATAATTGTCTCTGAGTTTGAGAAAGATTATTGACAGAGTTGGTTGCCAAAACAATACTTGCCTATTTAGAGGTGGGGTAGGAACAATTTAGGGAAAATGTGACTTGCCTCAACTCTATGGGTTTTTTTTTCCCTTTCTCTTTGACCAGCTACAAAGTACATTTTGACATAGTAAGTTAGCTAAGCTTCATGAAAGGAGGCACATAGGCTCGAATAAGAAGGAAAATTTTTGGTTTTTATCCTCAAGAGAAATAGATGGGCTACAGTTACAGACCTCCTTTTCCTGAAGGCTATGGAAGGCGGCCCGCTGAAGATCTGGTATACCTGGTTAAAAGTTGTGCTGTTTTTCCACACTTCACCAGTCTCTTCCCTCCAACCCAGGTTAACCTGTTATTTGTATAGCAATAAACTGAAGCAACATTTTAAAAAACATATCTTTGATGATGTTTTTGAAAATGATATTAAACTAGTTGGAAAATGAAAATTGTAGAGGCCCAAGAGTTTATTCATTTTCCAAATGACAGTTATGTTGAGTGGCATTGAAATAGAATAACCAATTATTTTTTGTTAAAGAAAGGGTTTGTTTTTATATACTATAGCTTATTGGTAAGAGATAAACAATATCTTTAAATAATGAAATACATGTGTGTGACAGAAACTCACTCTTCTATCTTACCATGAAAGCTTTGAGTTGAAAGATGAAATACACTAGTCCCCTCTTATCCACAATTTGGCTTTCTACAGTTTCAGTTACCTTGGTCAAGTCTTGTCCAGAAATATTAAATGGAGAATTCTAGACATGAGCAATTCATAAGTTTTAAATTGCATGCTTTTCTGAATAGTGAGATGAACTCTTACACTGTCCTGTTTCATCCCACCTGGGACGCGAATCATCCCCTTGTCCAGCATATCTACCTCACTTCACCTGATCACAGAGGCATTGTATCATCTCACATCATTACAAGAATAAGGGTGTGTATTGTACAGTAAGATTTTTCGAGAGAGAGAAAGAGAAGCATCACATTCCATTAACTTTTATTACAGTGTATCATTATAATTATTTTATTTTGTTATTGTTAATCTCCTACTGTACCTAATTTATAAATTAAACTTGATCATGTATATATGGAAAAACATAGTATATAGAGGCATACATTATTTTATTATGCTTCATGGATATTGCAGGGTTTTTTGTGTTTTTGTTTTACAAATTGAAGGTTTGCGGCAACTCTGCATCAAGTAAGTCTATCAATGGTCTTTTCTAATAGCATTTGTTCACTTTGTGTCTTTGTGTCATATTTTGGTAATTTTCACAGTATTTCAAACTTTTTCATTATTATTACACTTGTTATTGTTATCTGTGATCAGTGGTCTTTGACATTACCACTGTAATTGTTTTGGGCGCCATGAACCACACCTATATTAGACAGCAAATGTTGTAAAACGGGTAAATGTTGTTTGTGTCCTGACTGCTCCACCAATCAGTCATTTCCTTGCCTCTCTTCCCCTCCTAGGACTTCCCTAGTACCTGAGACAGAAAAATATTGAAATTGGACCAATTAATAACCCTACAGTAGCCTCTAAGTGTTCAAGTGAAAGGAAGAGTCACACATCTCTCACTTTAAATCAGAAGCTAGAAATGACTGTGCTTAGTGAGGAAAGCATGTCAAAAGCTGAGTTAGGGCAAAAGTTAGCCAAGTTGTAAATGCAAAGGAAAAGTTATTGAAAGAAACTGAAAGTACTACTCTGTGAACACATGAGTGATAAGAAAGCAAAACAGCCTTATTGCTGATATGGAGAAAGTTTTAGTGGCCTGGATAGAAGATTAAACCAACCACAACATTCCCTTAAATCAAAGACTAATACAGAGCAATTCCGTGAAGACTGAGAGAAGTGAGGAAGCTGCAAAAGAAACTTTAGAAGCTAACCGAGGTTTGTTCACGAGGTTTAAGGAAAGAAACAGTCTCCATAACATAAAAGTGCAAGGTGAAGCAATTAGGGCTGATAGAGATGCTGCAGCAAGTTATCCAGAAGATCTAGCTACATTAAACAATAGATTTTTAATTATAAACAAAATAGCTTTATATTGGAAGAAGATGCCATCTGGGACTTTCATAGTTAGAATGTCAATGCCTGGCATCAAAGCTTCAAAGGACAGGCTGATTCTCTTGTTAGGGGCTAATGCAGCTGGTGACTTTAGATTGAAGCCAATGCTCATTTTCCATTCTGAAAATCCTAGGTCCCTTAAGAATTATACTACTCTGCCGGCACTCTATAAATGGAAGAACAAAGCCTGTATAGCATCACCTCTGTTTACAATGTGAATCACTGAATATTTTAAGCCCACTGGTTGAGACCTATTACTCAGAAAAAAAAACCCAAAAAATGATTTCTTTCAAAATATTACTGTTCCCTGAAAAGGTACCTGGTCACCCATCAGCCCTAATGGAGGTGTACAACATTAATGTTGTTTTCATGCCTTCTAACACACCCATTCTGCAGCCCATGGATCAAGGTGTAATTTTTACTTTTGAGTCTTATCATTGAAGAAATACATTTGATAATGCTGTATGTACCATATATGGTGATTCCTCTGATAGATCTGATCAAAGTAAATTGAAAACCTTCTGGAAAGGATTCACCATTCTAGATGCCACCGGGAATATTTGATTCATGGAAAGAGGTCAAAATATCAACATTGACAGGAGTTTGGAAGAAGTTGATTCCAACCATCATGGATGACTTTGAGGGGTTCAAGACTTCATTGGAGGGAGTAGCTGCAGATTTTGTGGAAATAGCAAGAGAACTAGAAAACTAGAAGTGTAGCCTGAAGATTTGACTGAATTGCTGCAATCTCATGATACAAATTTTATCAGATGACTTGCTTCTTGTGGATGAGCAAAGAAAGTGGTTTCTTGAATTGGAATCTACTTCTGGTGAAGATGTGAAGATTACTGAATTGATAACAAAACATTTAGAATATGACATAAACTTAGTTGATAAAGCAGCATCGTGGTTTTAGAAGATTGACTCCAGTTTTGAAAGAAGTTCTACTGTGGGTAAAATGCTATCAAACAGCATTGCACGTTACAGAGAAATCACTCATGGAAGGAAGAAACAATTGATGCAGCAGATTTCATTGTTGTTTTGTTTTAAGATACTACCACAGCCACCCCAACCTTCAGTTAATACCACTCTGATCAGTCAGCAGCCATCAACATTGAGGCAAGACCCTTCACCAGTAAAAAGATTACAACTCCCTAAACACTCAAATGATGATTAGTGTTTTTAACAGTAAAATAAGTATGGGCATTATTCTTAGACCTAATGCTATTATACACTTAATAGACTACAGTATAGTGTAAACATAACTATTATATGCACTGGGAAGCTGAAAAAGTACATATGACTTGCTTTACTGTGATACTTGCTTTCTTGCATTGTTCTGGAACTGAACCCACTATATGTCTCAGGTATACCTTGCAGGGTTCAGTACTATTCGGGCATCCAATGGGAGTCTTGGAACATATCACCCGTGGATAAGGGGGGCTATTGTACTTTCCATGATGTACTTGGATGCTATAGAAACTATGATATGTAAGATTAAGCAGAAAAACCCTCTTTAAGTAATGAGTCAAACAGATCAAATATGCAGTAACTGATTATTTGGAAAACTGAAATTAGACTCAGTCTAAGACTAATACTGTACTCAGAAGTCAGTTGGTTAAAAAAAAAGGAATAAATGTACTGAATCTCAGAATTTAGTAAAATAAACAAGCAAATAAAACTAACAAAATAAATGCCTAGGACAAAGGGAGGATGTACTTAAGAACAAAGCAGAAACAGTTGAAAAAGGAAAACTATAAAATTGAAAAAAATCTAAGAGCTATTTCTTACAGTTAAAAAACAAATAAGGTAAACAAATATCTGACTGATCTCATGAAGGAAAAGATAGAAAACCAAAGAAAGAAAGGATAAACGAGATATAAAAATAGTTTTTTAAAAAAAATATGAGAAAATTCTATTTATTAACTCTAAGCCATTATTGGAAATCTCTCTAAAATGAATTGTCAAACACCCATACTGCTTTTAGAAGAAAATCAGGGTAAACCAAAAACTATGGAAGAAAGTTCAAGGAATTTTCTCCACAAGTTAGTCCTGGGGCCAGATCATTTTGTCAATGAGTTTCTTCTAGCTTTCAAGGAATATATGATTCCTTGGTGAGAAAGTGTTCTAGAGATTATAAAAAGATGGAAATAAGTTCTATTAATGTTAGCAAATTGGTATAAATACCTTAACAATGGTTACTTCATAAAAGTTAGATTCTTATGGAGGTGTTACTTTTTTAGTTTCTGTTGTAAGCATATCAGATTTTTCTTAAAATTAAGACAGTTGAGAAAAACACAACTCAGAGATTAAAAGCTTAGACAAAGATGTCTTTTATATCTATTAATGTATTTACTATTACTGCTGCTCCTCATTCCTTTGTATAGATGCCAATTTTGATCTGATATTCTTTTTCTAATGCTTAAAGAACATTTCTTTGAGTGCATGTTTTCTTGTAATGAGTTTTTCTCTACCTTTGTCTAAAAACATTTCCATGTTCATCTTGAAATATATTTTAAGCGGATATAGAATTTTAGGTAGAAAGCTTTTTTCCTTCTAGTACTTAGCAGCATAACTCCATTGACTTATTAACATAGTTTCTGATGAGAAGTCTGTTTTTCTGTACATTATGGGTCTTTTCCTACCTCTGGTAGCTTTTAACATTTTTTTAATCATTAGTTTTCAACAATTTGATTATGATATTTATATTTGTAGATGTGGTTTTCTTTGTTTATCCATCTTGGATTTTGTTGAACCTCTTGGATCTGTGAGTTATGGTTTGAAAAAATTTTGCCCATGATTTCTCCAAATAATTTTTTATATCACCTTCTTTCTTGTTTTTGGATCCCAATTACATGTATATTAGATTGTTTGATATATTACTGCACGTCATTGGTGTTATCTTTCTTTTTTGTGTTTTTCATTCTTTTTTTGTATTTTTTTCCTTTCTGTGTTGTTTTGCTAATTTCTGTTGCTGTGTTTTCATCTTAATTGTTCAATCTGCTGTTAATCCCACACAATGTATTTTTCATTAGACATGTTGTATTTTTCATTTCCAGAAATTCCATTTGGGCCTTACAGAAATCTTGCACTTCTCTCCTCAACACATCTATGTCTTTCTTGAGCATATTGAGCATATTTACAGTAGCTTTTAACATCTTTGCCAGGTTCTACGTCTCTATCAGTTTTGCATCTATTTCTACTGATCTGTTATTCTCCTGGTTACAGGTCATATTTTCCTTTTAATGTATATGGCTGGTGAATTTTCACTGGATGTCAGACATTGTGAATTTTATGTTTTTGGGTGCTGGATTTTGTTGTATTTCTTTAAATTATGTTGGTTCAAGTTGTGGCATGCAGTTAAAATAATTGAAATCACTTTGATTTTTTTTTTTAAGACTTGCTTTGTTTTGAGGAAGCTGTGTTAGGGTTGGTGCAGAGCAGCTTTTATTCCTAGAGCTGATTTAGAATTGAAACATCCAGCCAGTCAAGATGGAGGCATAGATAGATACACTTTGTCTCCTCGCACAACCAAAAGAAGGACAACAACAAATTTAAAAACAAAAAATAACCAGAACTGCCAGAAAATCGAACTGTATGGAAGTCCAACAATCAAGGAGTTAAAGAAGAAACATTCAGACCGGTAGGAGAGGCACAGTTGGGCAGCCAGGGCAGAGAGGACTTGACAAGGTGGTGGCTGGCAGATCAGGTGGTCCCACATTTGCAGGTGGATAACCTGCGAGGAACAACTGGGGAGTGAGAGAGATGTGCAACCCAGGGTTCCAGCATGGGAAAAGAAAGCCTCAAAACCTCTACCGGTAAAAACCTGTAGGGGTTGCGGCCGTGGGAGAAACTGCCAGTCTCACAGGAGAGTTTGTTTGAGGTCCTAGAATGTATACAAACCCAGCCACCTGGGAATCAGCACCAGAAGGTCCCAATTTGCTTGTGGGTAGCAGGGGAAGTGACTGAAAACCAGCCAAGAGCCAAGCAAGCAGCATTGTTCCCTCCCTGAGCCTTCCCCCACAGACAGCAGTGATGTGGGTTGCCCCGCCCTGGTAGATAAGACTCTGCCCCTCACAACATAATAGGTGCACCAAGACAAGAAAAAAATATGGTCCAAAGGAAATAACAGATCAAAGCTCAAAAATGTTGAAGAGATAAGCACCCTAACAGATGCAGAATTCAAAACACTGGTAATCTGGTTGCTCACAGAATTGGTGGAGTATGTTCACAATATGGAGGAAAAGGGGATGGCTGTGCAAAGTGAAATAAAGAAAAATATACAGGGAACCAACAGTAAAGGGAAGGAAACTGGGACTCAAATCAATGATTTGGAGCAGAAAGAAGAAAGAAACATTTCACCAGAACAGAACGAAGAAATAAGAATTCAAAAAAATGAGGAGAGGTTGAGGAACCTCTGGGATAACTTTAAACGTTCCAACATTCGAACCATAGGGGTGCCAGAAGGAGAAGAGGAAGAGCAAGACATTGAAAACTTAATTTGAAAAAATAATGAAGGAGAACTTCCCCAATCTGGCAAAGGAAATAGACTTCCAGGAAGTCCAGGCAGCTCAGTGAGTCCCAAAGAAGCTGGACCCAAGGAGGCACACGCCAAGGCTTATCATAATTACATACCCAAGATTAAAGAGAAGGAGAGAATCTTCAAAGCAGCAAGAGAAAGGGAGAGAGTTACCCACA